>VDFB02362790.1:0-64279 GCA_007258455.2 Sequoia sempervirens | reverse complement strand
ATGAATGAATGATTAATGTTATATGATCGGGTGCGAATTGAGAGTGATGTGAGGGGGAGGGAGGGGCCAAATGAGCTTCCACTGTCATGTGGTTGGTCCTGTTAAATAGAGAATATTAAACTATTCTCGAAACAAAGAGAATTTCAATAAGAGAATGCACTTTTCAATATAAGAAATGCATCGCTTGAAGCATCAAACCAATATGCGCCTATATGTATGTCATTGCCACCAAGAATGGTACATTTCAATGTAATATATAATATTTTTTAATGGTTTCTTTTCACAAATTTCACGAACCAACTTAATCAACGTAAAGCCTCGACGTTTCTATAGTCGATTTAATACTACGAAAAATTGGAACAACTTCCGCTGTTCTTCCGACGCCATTTACTTGGCTCTGCATTTCGTCGCGATATTCGGCTAAACTTTGGTGTTCTTTCGACGCTACTAATTTTGTATTTCGTCGCTATTTCGACGAAATTTCCATGTTTCCACGCTAAATATTTGCCCGTTTCGTCGAGCCGACGACGAACTTCTGGTGCAGTTCGTCGGTGGATAAACAAAGTTTTTGTCGATATTCCGACAAAATCCCGACGTATGTCGCGATCCTGCCGACCGACGATTCTTCGCCGTTATTTCGACGTTTACTTTTTCGTCGTCCTTGCGACGAAAAAACAGCGACGGAAAATTTTTGGCCATTGCGTCACTCTTCCGACAGAGATTTGTCGAACGACCGACGAACGACCGTCGGAAAATGGTGTCAAATCCTGTAGTGATTTATGATGGTACGGCCCTAGTACAGTTTGTACGGCTGAGACAACAATCAGCAATAAATTAAAATGTACGGCCTTTCTCTGGTACCTCTGAATGATGAAAAATATGTGCACCTGTCTTGCTAGATGTCTTCTGGAAAAAGAGGAACTCTCTATAACCCTGAATATTTAATACTCTGAAACTCAATGATTTCCTCTGAGTGAGAAAACCTCTGCTGGCAATAAATCAAGTGTTATTTCACACTCTCTGAATTGCTTCCAGTGGAGATGGCTCGTTCCCCAAGGAATTCGAACTTGAAACCCTAAAGTCTCTTGCTCAGATCAAAGTTGATCAGTTCTCAAATTCAATAATTTCATAATGGCTCAAAACCCAAGGCAAATCCTCTAATATGCTAAAAAGTGCGATTTCCTCAATAATAGGGTTTTAATAAAAAATTGACTTTTAATTCTTTTAATTTTCCATAGTCTCCAGCCAAAATATTAAATCATAATTTAATTGCCAAATAGACCCCTTCTGATAATGGTGCACCCCTCAAGAAGAATCACTTAAGTTATAATGTTAATAGTATAACTTTATATTATAATCATTAAATAATTAATATTTAATTAATATAATTAAATATTAATATCTTCCTCGTTACTCATCCGATGACTGATCCATCTGAAGCTGACGAACTCTGAAGTGATTCCGAATACTGCCAAAGCCATACTGCTAAAAATAGCAGGGGTCCCACGCTGCCTGCCAGGAACTGCTAAAAATAGCAATTCTGTAAAAAGTCTCTGATCGATCCCAAACGAAAGACTACTGATCAAACTCTGCCAACTGAAGCTGAGCCAAGCTCCGAAGTGACCCTCTATCCCATCTATCGGCCTATGAGGGTCGTGTGATAGGCCAATCCTGTACTCTGAGAGATGTCACTGAGAAGGGGACATGACACTTTGGATCAACAATTCTTATGGGAGGGCATCATGTCTTCCTCTAAGGAGAGCCTTGTGAAGTGGGATATTGTGTGTAGTCTAAAGTAGTTTGGGGGTCTTGGATTGTGGCAGTCGACTCTGACTGGGTTGACACTAGATGCAAAGCTTTATTGGATATGGTGTTTAGAACAAGATCATAACTAAGCTAGGATCTTATCTCACAAGTACCTTCGAGGGGTTTTGAAGGAGGAGGTCCCCCATTATCCTCTAGTGGGGAAAGGTTATGCGATTTGGGGAATGCTTAAGAAAGGGGTTGTGCTGATTAAGGAGGGTTTGTTCTAGATATGTAATAGGGGGTTGAGGCACTCTTTTGCTCTAATTCTTGGGATGGTTTTCCCCCCATTCTATGCCAATATCATAATTTGTTGAATCTAGGCCAACGCTTCTTGGAGGCTGGTTAGTCAAAGGTGATTGATTGTAAGACTTCTTATCCCTGTGGGCAGTTGGTGGTGGATAAGTGGAAGGATCCTTGTGGTTGGCCTATTGTTGGTTTGGAGGAGGAATGTGTCAAGCATTAAAATATTTTGACTAGTAGACAGTGCAACTCTCTAAAAGAAAAAGATATTCTTACTTGGAGTCTAAATCCTAAGGGTTCCTTCACTGTGGCTACTGGGTATCAAGATTTGCTAGCTCATAAGTTTGGTGGGGTGGAGGTTCCTTGGCGGAAGCATATGTGGAAAAAATTCTCCTATCCGAAGTGTAATTGCTTTGTGTGGACTTTGGCTTGGAACAGATGTTTGACTTGGGATAATCTTTGAAAATGAGGATTTCAGGGTCCTTATGTTTGTGTTTGTGCAGTTGTAGTGAGGAGGATTCTTCCCACTTCTTTTTCTATTGTTCCTTTTCTATGATGCTTTGGAGTTTTTGGTGGGGTGTTTGGAAACATCCTTGCATTGATGCTTCTTCCCTGGTTGAGTTCTAGAATAGTCTAGGAAGGCCACCTACTTAGGCTTCTTTCCTCCAAATTGTGTGGTGCATTGGTCTTACCTTCATCCTTTGGAAAATTTGGTTGGAAAGGAATCGTAGGATTTTTCATGGGATAGGATAATGGTGCAACAGGTTTGTCAAAGAATTCTTGGTATGATCTAGGAGATGATGGAAGCTAAATGTGAAGTGGGGTATCCTTTGGGAAGGAGTGATGATGATATTTTGAATAGATTGGGATTACATGGGTTGACTTCTGACTCCGCTTGTGTTAGAAGAGGTAGACAAGCTAAAAAGAAGGTTCTAAGGGTTGGAAAATGGTTGCGTACTCCAAAGGGTATTTTGAAGATCAATACTGATGGTTCTTCTAGGGGTAATCCTGGGCCTGCTAGGATTGGTGGTCTTGGAAGAGACTGTTTTGGCTCAGTTATTTTATTTTTCTCCATTCATAAAGGGTAGCACTCTAACAACTTTATGGAAGGGTTGGTGATTCTCTGGGCTATTGAGCATGCTTGTGCTTTGGGTTGGCGTTAGATAATATGTGAATTTGACTCATATATTATTGTTAATTTATTTAATGAGAAAAAAATGACTGATGTTAATTGGTAGTTGGCTTTGGTTGTTCGTTAGATTCTATAGATTTGTTCTATGGTGGAGGTGGTGTCTTTTACCCACATCTTGTGTGAATGGAATAGGGTTGTTGATTGTTTGGCCAAGTGGGCTTTGGAGCATGATGAGGACTAGAAGATTGATGGTTGGGGTAGTTATCCCCTGGATATTGTAATGATTTAGAGGGTTATTTCTGATGATTGCTTGGCTTAGGTTTTTGTTGTTGTGTGGGTAGTGGTTTTGTCCTAGCTGGACGTTCTTGTGCTCTCTTTTCTTGGGAGCCTACTGAAAATGTACTATTAATTTCTTGATTTCGATAAAGTTTTTACCCCTTTTATTTAAATGTTAAAATGAACAACTAAGGAGAATTATTCTAGTAAATCCAATATGTTTGTTGGATGTAATTCCTTCCTAAAGCCATATGAAGAGTGTTATCCCAAATTTAGTTTTTAGAAAAAATGTTATTTTAGCTTCTAAGAAAATATATTATAGAAGGAACATAAAGAGAAGGTGAAAAAATGTCGAGAAACATCTATGGAAGGTGCCTTTTATCTTGAGATGTGTCATTCATCTCTTTTTCAAAATTCCCAAAAGTTTAGGTCAACTAAAACTTAAATATTGCAAGGGCATAAGTCATTGTGTAAAATAATATTTTCTAACTTTAAAGTCCTTTCTAATTTAAAAAATTATATTAAATTTGTATAATGAACATTGTCGTTTACACATCTATCATATAAGTGCATTTAATATACACATTGAAATAAAGGCCAACTACACATGAAAAAAAAAAACTTTTATTAATATTAGAAACAAATAGTATGCAATTAAAAGACTGGTTTTACTCAACAATTTTTTTAACCAAAATTATAGAAATTAGTGCCTCATTAAATACCCAATTGATACAATAATTCTATATAACATGAATTTTTTAAAATAATTCTACTTGCAATATATTTTATTACAATAAAGGACTCACGTCAAGTGTACGGCGTCACATTTCAAAGAAGTATAAAAAACTATTAAGTATGAAAAACTATCTAAAAGAATTTCAAGAGAAGAATAATTACCTTGTAAGAAACAAAAACACCATTTAAAGGAATTTAATGAGAATTCAATATTTTTCTAGGGCCACCACTTATTTTTAGTCTTAAATTCATATTTTATTGAATTATATAAAATCTTAAATCTATTTAAAGGATGATGAAGTTTTAGAATGATTAAATTAATTTTGCATGTGTTCTCAAAATAATTAAATGAAAAACTTTAAATACAAATGAGTCATATTTAAAATATTATGGTTTTTTAAATATATTTGAAAAAAATTATATTAATTTGATAATTGTCATTATATTAAAATATTTATAATATAAATTATAAGATGAGCAGATGGTTTATTGCAGCTTGGTTGTTAGGGTGCCTGATTGTTTCAAGGGGTTACTGTTGTTTATGATAAGGGGTTGATGGTGTCTTACACCATTATGTAGATTATCTTTATTGGCTCAAGGGTGTCTTCTATAAGTGACTGGTTTGTTGATGCCTGGCAGATGTAGGCAGGGTCTGTGAGTATCTAAAATGGTTTATGGTCTCGATTAAAACCAAGTAGTTTAAGGGTCTCAGGCCTTTGATTGTGTGTATGATGCAGTGTGTGTAGTCATGAGTTATCTTTAGTGGTTGTTGTGGGGTTGTTGTTGGTTGGTGATGTATTTTAATTACAGGTTGTTTTTCTTTGTTATGAATTTTGAACCCCATCAAAATCCGTATTTTACCCTTAATCATAAACTAAATTATTTTGAAATTATATTACATTTAAAAATTGAATATATTATATATAAAATTATTATTATACAATTTCATTTTTATTAGAATTACATTCAAAATTTGACAATATATCATTATATTATAGATCTATACATAACTATGTATTAATATATTTTTAATTACAAACTATCTTAATATTTAAATAATAAAATAAAACTAAAAAAATATTTTTTAAATGTTTATTTCAAACGACAAATTTAAACTCAATATCTATATCTACAAAAGTATTTAAATTATTACAAGAAACCTTTCAACAACTCATTAAAATTGTACCTAGCAATATCCAAATAATCAACATCAAGAATTTATAAAAAGTTGAAAATGTGCAATACAAGTATTTGATATGATGTAAATTGGATAATTTATACATTGTTTTAAGAATCTTTTGCATGTGCATGATATTTTTATTATTATTTTTGATGCAAAGTAGTTTATTAGACAAGATTGTAAGAGCCAATGTGAAAGACAATTCATCATGAAAATAAAGTATGGAAGGGAATATTTAGTCTTCTCCAATAGAGTGTTTGAGAAGCCTTCTATAAAAAATTTGGCACAAGGTCAATGGCCACATCACCCTTCTAATTGCATTTAGAATGTTAATCAAGATCTATATAATCTTTTTCTTTTGCTCAATTAAGATAGATGTGATTATATTTGTAGAGAAATTAAATAAATTTTATATCAATTGTGGCAATAAATCTCTTTATTATTATTGTAGTATTTATATTGAGGAGGGATTATAAATTGTGATTCAATATGCATATTTATTACATAATTAAATTTAAAATTATTAAGTATAAATATAAATTGTGAAATATTAAGTCTCTTAATCAAACTATTTGTTTGTTTTTTATATAAAAAGCAGCAAAAACAAGGGTGTTGTCCCATCAAAACAAGGCAACCAAGGCCATCCAAAGCAAACACATTAACAACACAGTGACAATAGAGTAAACCAAGTCATCACCCCCAGCAAAACATATCAAAAACTCCAAAGCAACACTAAACACTAAATATTAAAAGAGTCCATCATGCAGGCATGATACGGAGCAGTTGAGTCCATAGACCCCCAAGGGTCAAACTAGCCATAGAACAACATATACATACTAACAGTCATAGATAAACTATCAAAAAACTTAAAGAACCAAAATCCTAATTCTTTTCTTCCATGCATGGTTTGTCCTTAATAGCAGTCGCCCAATCTGTCGTGAGGAACTTAAGCAGTTCCTTAAAGCTAGTGTCCTCCTCACCATCATCCGCAGACTTGTCCTTCTGCAACAGATATAAACTAGTAGCCGACCTGTGCATGACCTTCAGGGCAAAGTGTGACACTTATTGAACCTTTTTTTTCTTATCTCTTGATTCTCCCTTTTAGCTTTTCAACTTTGTCCCCCGCCTATTCCTTTTTATTATAATCTTCTTTCAAGGGGGCATTTACCTCAACCATATTAGAGGCCTGAGGTTTAATGGCAGAGCCCTTCTTCAAACTTTCAGAAATGTGGGAGGCACTACTCACCGAGACAGACTGGTCCTCCCCTCTCTCTACCTGTTCCTCGAGATCTTTTTTGTCACTCCCATTACCATTATCCGAATCTGAAGCCTCCTTGAGACTTCCCACTTTATCTTGCTTAAAAACCAATCTATTGGATCTATGGGGGGTATTAGCTTCTTCATTGATTTCGATATTGGAACCAATTTGGTGGAGGCAAAATTTGTTTTCTTAGAAGCTTTGGCCTTTGGTCTCGGGGTAGGAGCAACACATTTTTTATCCTTACCCTTTTCCCCCGAAACCATCGCAGGGGATGTTCCATGGGGAAGGGCTTTCAAATCGAGATTTTTTAAGCATTTTTTCTTGCTTGGGCCTGACATATCTAGAATGCTAGTAGAAGGGGGAGTAGAGGAAACTACGGTTTCATCAAGAGCAGGCAGATAAGGGACTTATTGCATAGTGATAGGCCGAGCAGGGAAAAGGGCCATATGAAAATGGTAAAGCCTAGACATAAGTCCTTGGTGTAGGATGGTGTAATTCTTTCTAGAAAATGAGGCTTCATTAAACTCTGAAATAGTGCTATCCAGAGAATGGAAAAGGAAAAACAAAATGGAAATATACTAGTTATTCCTAAGGTGGTTGAGGAAGTTAAAATGGTAATAGTAATAAACCCCATACCTTCCTTCCAGCATGAAGTACTTCATGATCACCATACAAATTTTATCCCATGGTTTCAAAAGTGCCTCCCGATCATAGCCACCTCACAGCTTGACGGGTTTCTCCTCACCCTAGAAGAACTGGTTAAGACTAATCTGGTTTGGCACTTTCATGGTTTTTTTCTAGGTATGACCACTATTTGGAAGTCCTGTAACTCTAGCAATAACCTCCTCAAAGACTTCAAAAGAAATTCCACCGATGGTAACCCTACCATCATTCCAAAATGTGACAAACTTAATTGACAGGCCCTCGTCGTGCCTAGTCATGTTCTCCATATACTGGGCAATGCCTCCCTCTTTTCAAATGTGCCAAACAATGGCATCCTCTTTCCACTCATCACACTTGTCTAGCTCCATGTGCACTTTGTCCCCACCCATAGAGCCCACACAAAATTCAAAGACCACCAAAACAGTAAAGAGATAACTAGGTCAAAAGCGATGGCAACCAATTCTAGAAACATTGACAGGGAAAAGTCAAAAAAGAAGGCAATAAATGCCATAGCTCACATCCCACACAAAGGTAGCAGCTCCCTTGTGTGAATCACCCCAGGAACATAAGGGGATGATATCGGCATAATACTTAACTAGCTCAAAAAATCTAATAAAATCGGCTAACTTATGAGGCTCAGCACAAAAATTTAGGGGGTTCAAAAAATGATGACTCCACCAGCCACTAGGGGTAGAAAGAATCACCTTACCATTGGCCCAAAGGAGGCCGTACATTCCAAAGGAAAATTGCATGATATCGATCACCTCACATAACAACCAATTATTCAAAACCATGCTCCGGCTAGAAATACTAACCAAAGTTAGTAGGAGCTCGGCTAAAATGAGAAAACACCATCTAGGGCTCATCATTTAAATTGTTTAGATCTTCCCTTAAACAAGCCAAAGTCGAGGGGGGGAAAAAATCAACTTTTCGCCAACACAGTAGCCCTTCAATATCAAGACCCACCACCACCAAGTTGTCAATAGTCACATTCCTCTCCCTATAGACATGTTGGATAGTAAAGTCCTAGAGACCAATTAGGAGGGAGAAATTGTCCTCCACAATACCTTTTAAAGACCACCTTGCAATCATATTTCCTTTAGTGGCTTCCACTATTAGCATCAAGTTGCCTTCAATTTCCATGGTCTTGACGCCAAGTGACAATGCAATTCTAAGACCCCATAAAAGGGCCATACCTTTAGCCTGATTGCTAGTGTGATCTTTCAGTTTCCCAACATAGGCAGCCACTAGGCCACTAACATGATCCCTGATAATACCACCTCCAGTTGCCATACCTCCCCTAGTTGCCCCATCAAAATTTGGCTTAACCCAAGGTAGCTTAGGGGTTCTCCATTTAGTATTCTTCCTAATGGTCATTTTGGAATGATCAAATCTTTGGAACTCACTAGGAAATTTACAAATAGTAGCTATGCTTCTATCCCAAGTAGTCAAGGGATTACTAGGCGTCTTCCATTTACAGGTTGAAATGTTATCCAGGAGGAGCTTATTAAGGATTATGATGAGGGCATAGCCCGAGACTTAGAAAGTAAACCAAAAATAAGAGAATAATTTTATTATTTAGAAAATGGAGCTTCTTACATGTAGATGATCTCAAATCCCCAAGTTCTACAACACATGTAAGTTATAGAAAGCTACAGAATAACCTTTTCGCAATATGCGAGCTTGTCCCCAAAAAGCTACCCAAAAATTAGAAAACCACCCATAAATAGAGCTCCTCATTAGTTTGGAGCCAAAAAAAATTCAAATTTGAGTTTAGGCAGTTTGGCGCCGAAAATTTACAACATGAAGTTCAAATTTCAAAAGAGCATTTGCAATTGTATCTTCTAGAAAGTGCGCCAACTTCCGAGGCCATAACTTTTGATCAGGGACTACGATTCACGAACCGTTTGAACCATTGGAAAGGTATCGAAGTCAATAAATATGCTCAAAATTTTCTATGCCAATTTTGGCAAGTTTGGGGCCGTTCCAGAAAATCTAAGTGCCTCAAATCTAACTCGGAAGATTTGAGGTGCAAATCACGGGAAACTAAAACTGCAATATCTTTCAACCCAGAAATAGAAAATAAAACCATAAATTGGGAATTTCATTATGATGAAAAGGGTATCCAAAAATGTAAAAACATCTAAAAACTGAGAAACATGAAATTTAACTATTTTTGGGTGATACAAGATTGCCCTTACACCACTGGATGCTCTTGCATTAGACACCCAGGGTAATTTGAGAAGTGACCCCATCACGTCTCAGATGGTTGAGGAAAACCCAGCCAGTCAACCGCTACCTTAGATAACTAGGATGAATCTTCCATAGGCCTTCCTCTCCATTTCACCATATATTCTTCATACTGCCTGTTTCTGGTACTCCTTCTCACACGACTATCCAAGATTGCTTCAATCTCCTCTCTTTCTAAAGTAGGTGTTGGAATGTCATACTGTCCTATTGTTGGTGCTTCCTCTGTTCCACCTTCATAATACTCTGTCAAATCTGAAATGTTTAACATAGGGGAAATGTTGATTCCATTAAGCAACTCTACCTCATATGCATTGCCTGAATCATGCCTCTTCAATATTTTACAGGGACTGAACTTCATCTTCAATTTGTTATATGTTTCCCCTTTGGAAACCTTTCTTTCCTCAGAGTGGACCATCACTTCATCCGCAATCTAAAACTCCTTATACCTCCTCTGCGATACGCCTTAGCCTTGTCTTTGCATATTCATCTTGTTAATATGTTCTCTTACCTTCTCATGCTTATATCCTTGATGTGTTACTGCCAAAATCTTCGGCTTGACACTTATTTTTTTTCTCTTGGTCCATCTTCCTCCAATTCTAGAGCTGTTTTAGGGCTACTCCATACATGAGAAAATGCGGAATGGTGATCTACCCGGTCTTACGTTGTAATTGTTTGTGGCCAAGAAAATTCTGCCTAGGGGTAAGATCAAATCCCATCCCTTGGGTTTATCTCCTACCAAACATCTCAATAGGTTACCGAGACTCATGTTAACAACCTTTGTCTGCCCATCTATTTGTGGATGGTGTGCTGAACTGAACTTCAATTCTGTCTTGACTTCAACAAAGTTACTCCAAAGGTACCCCTGATTTGGTGTCTATTCTGAAACAATACTCTTTGGCGGAGACCATGTAGCCTCACCACCTCTTTGAGAAGAACAAGTCCAGCAATGTGGGTACATCATGGGAATGTGGGCATGGAGTTAAATGTGCCATCTTTGAAACCATCCAGCCACCACAAAGGCTGATCCCATTTCCCTCATTTGTGTCCTTGGAAAACCAAGAACAAAGTCCATACTTATATCCTCCCATGGCCTCTCTGGTACATGTAAGGGCTGATATAAGCCTGTATTCTGGATCACTCCTTTAGCCATCTGACATACCTTGCAACTTTGTACAAACTTCTTCACATCCTATGACAACTAAGGCCAATAATAATGCTCACTGATAATGGCAATGGTCTTATCCCGACCAAAATGTCCTGCCATTCCTCCACTATGCTTCTCCTTTATCGGGTTCTCTCTCATGGAACTCCTCAGGATACACAATAGACTTCTCTTAAATAACATGCCATCCTTGATTATAAAATCCAGCCACCTTGTCATGTCCATTATAACAGGTTCCTTGCAAGCTTTCCAAGCCTCTGCAAAATCGGGGATCTTGCATAGTTTCTTAGTTCATTGGAACCAACCACTTCAATCTGCATCTTTGTCATCAATGTATGCCTCCAACTTAAGGCATCTGCAACCCTATTTGACTTCCCACTCCTATGTTTCAAAACAAGGTATAACTCTGCAAAAACTCTACCCATTTCATATGCCTCTGATTTAATTTTCCCTGACTATTTAGGTACTGCAATGCTTGATGATTAGTATATAGAATAAATTCCTTTGGAAACAAATAATGTCTCCATTTCTTTAATACTTGAACTATTGCATAAAATTCCTGATCATATACAAAATACTTTTTGTTGGCATCATTTAACTTTTCATTGAAATAGGCAATGGGCTTACCTTCTTGGCTCAACATTTCTCTAATGGCACAACTCCAGCGGCATCTGAATCCACTGCAGAAACACCTTGTTGAAATATGGGAGGGATAGAATAGGTTGCTCTGTCACCTTCTGCTTCAATAGTTCAAAATTTTTTGCCACTCCAGTGCTCCACTTGAATTTTTTTCTATCCCTCTCATTGGGCACGATTGGAGTTCCTAAATGCCTCACAGAAATTTCTAATGAACTTTCTATAAAAACTAGCCAAACCATGGAAGAATTTCACCCTCGGTGGCAATTCTTGGGGTGACCATTCGAATAACCTTCACGCCTCTGGGTCCATCTTAGACCTTTTCTTTGAGACAACAAACCCCCAATTACCCACTAAATCCCTCTTCACAAAAACTACACTTCTTCCAGATTAATCAATGGTTTCTATATATCTTAACTTCTCAAAGGCTCTCCCGAATATACATCAAAGATGCTCGTCCAACATCTTAAATCAGAATGTCTTCTAAATACACGGCTCAACAAAACTTCCCGGAGAAATTGTACTGGTACTTTTCGTTCATGACGCATGAATGGTAACAGGTGCATTGGTTGGCCAAAGGGCTAACCCACTCGTGCAGGGCCTCTTTTGGTCTTGAAGGCGGTCTTCCATTCATCTCCCTCACAAATCTAGATCTAGTGATATCCACTCTTTAGGTCAATCTTTGTGAAGTACTGCACTCCACTCAAATAGTCCATCAAATTCGTATCCTTGAGAATCACATTGCTTGATTATTTATCTTGTTTATATTCAGTCTACACATCCTCCCACTCCCCATCCTTTTTGGTGCTGAGTACTATAGGTTACTGCACATGGACTCAAACTCTCAGTATTCAGACCCTTTCTCCAACAACTCTTGAACTTGTCTATTCAACTCCTCATTTTCTCTTTGAGTCATTCTATGAGCTACCTTATTTGGAAGCGGCTGCAGAATCAAGTTAATCGATGGTGATCTTCCTTATTGGTGGTAAAACCTCAAGTACATTATATGAAACAATATCCTAAAACTCATCCAACATCCCAGAAACTTCTTCTGGAACATTCTCACTATCCTCCTTACTCACTCTAGGAATCAATGCATAAAACACGCTCATGCTTCCTTTACCCTTCTAAAAATTTCTTCCATCTACGCAGCAAATTCTAGCGCTATTGCATGCCCTTTTCGCCGGTCTCCCTTGAGTTTCAACTTGTGACGAACCCCATCCTTTGTCAAGGAATAAGTGTTTGCATGGCCATCATGTATATCTTGCCTATCAAACTGCCACGGCCTCCCCAACAACATGTGACATGCATCCATGGGGATGATATCACAGAGTACCTCATCATGGTATCTCCCGATCTTGAACTTTACTAGGCACTTCTCATTGACCAAAACTTTGTGGTCTTTCTGCAACCAGGCAATCCGATATGGATGTGGGTACCTTTCCCTCTTCAACTTCAACTTTGTGACCATCTCGGCGACGCAAATTGTCGATTGCTCCCACTTGTCAATGGAACATCACAACATTTTCCTTAACACTTGCACCTTGTGCAAAATAGATTCTTCCTCTGTTCTGGTTCCTTTTCCTTAGTCACCAGGTCTCTCCTAATCACTAGGGCTTCTCCCCTTTCGGCATCCTTTGAATGTTCAGATTGGGCCTCCTCATCACGCATCGCAACCCTTCCATAACCTTTTGGCCTTTGTGCGCCCTTCCTTGGTGTTGTGGACGTTCGCGAAGCGATGCCTTCTTCACCACTGCGCGGAAACCGCGTTCCTCACGAAACCACCTCTTCAGGATCCCCTTGTCCATATCTCCCTCATCCTCTACCTCTTTGATCTACTTTTTGATGCAGGCGGTAAGTTAATGCATTCCTTTGGCTTTGGATGCTGCCCACATCTTCACTTTTCTTTTCATCATCATTTTGACTTCTTGAAGGTCTTCCATTACCCCTTCCGCTTTGACCTCCTCGTCCTTTTTTCTTGCCATCAAATATTTTGTTCAGCTTCTCTTCCACCTTTAGAGAAAACTGATTCACATCCTCAATGGTGAGGGTCATTCATTTAAAACGCTCCTCACAGATGCTTGGTGGTAACCCATTGAATGTCGGACTACCTTCTCATATTAGCCTCACATTGTGACTTGGATTCACGATGGAATTCTTGTGAAAATCTTGATTATATTCTTTCCGCGGATCCTGGCTTCTTGCTTCAACCCTTGCAATTTCTTCAGCGGATCTAACTTGTAGTCCAGTACATGAGCGCTGCCGGTTCCTCACCACCATGTGATCCAGCCAGTGATATTGTATTTTTTTCCCTCTTCAATTTCTTTCCAATTTGGACCTCTTTCCACCAAATGCGGCATGGCCCTTCAGCTTCATTTTTTGCAAACTTAACCCGATCTGGGTCTTCTATTTCCTCATACTCAAAATATTCTTCTAGCTCATTGATCTAGTCGATCAACTCTTCTGGGTTTAGACTTTCAGAATAACTGGGGACTTCTGCTCTGGGTCTTTTCCTGATCTTTGAAATGGCCCTTATTAGCCGCATTTGGTCTTGATCAATTGCTTCTTCTTCCTCTTCTACATCTAAACCTTCTTCATCTCCTTCATCCTCTCTTTCCTCCCTCGGGTTTAACCCTCTTCTCAACTGCTCTTGTAACACATCAATCTATCTCTGGAGGACTGCCGGTGCATCTCTTCCACCAACATTTCTACCGCCTTGACCACCTCTGGCACCACCATGCCTACCAGGCATCACTCTTGGAGGCATATTTCTTGACCTTGACCCACAACCATGGTCCTAGTGCGAACTGCCTCACAATTGGCGATCTGTCCACACGCTCAAGAAAACTTGCTCTTATACCACTTGATGAGGGCGTAGCCCAGGACTTAGAAAGTAAACCACAAATAAGAGAATAATTTTATTATTCAGAAAATGGAGCTTCTTACATGCAGAGGATCTCAAATCCCCAAGTTCTAAAACACATGCAAGTTACAAAAAGCTACAGAATAACCTTTTCGCAATATGCGAGCTTGTCCCCAAAAAGCTACCCAAAAATTAGAAACCCACCCATAAATAGAGCTCCTCATTAGTTCGGAGCCAAAACAACATTCAAATTTGAGTTTAGGCCATTTGGTGCCAAAAATTTACAACATGAAGTTCAAATTTCAAAAGAGCATTTGCAAGTGTATCTTTTAGAAAGTACGCCAACTTCCCGGGGCCATAACTTTTGATCCGGGACTCCGATTCACGAACCGTTTGAACCATTGGAAAGGTCTCGAAGTCAACAATGCACTCAAAATCTACTACAAAAATTTTGGCAAGTTTCAGGGCCATTCCAGGAACTCTAAGTGCCTCAAATCTAATTCAAAATATTTTCAGGTGCAAATATGAGAAACTAAAACTATAATATCTTTCAACCCAGGAATAGAAAATAAAAATCATAAATTGGGAATTTCATTATGATAAAAAGGGTATCCAAAAATGCAAAAACATCTAAAAACTGAGAAACTTGAAATTTAACTATTTTTGGGTGATGCAAGATTGCCTTTACACCACTAGATGCTCCTGCATCAGATTATCAGCAAACCATCAACATTGTTCACCGTCTCTCTGAAAATCCTGTTATTCCTTTCTTTCCACATAAACCAACAAATGTGAGGTGGAATAAGCTGCCAAAGTAGTCGGATTAATGGATGTTTGGAGGGGCATTTCCAATTTAAGATAAATTGGTGAATATCTCTATCAAAGACCCAAGAGATGTCCAACCTTTGTAAAACATTCTGCCAGACCTGGGAAGTAAACTAGCAGTGAATAAAAAGATGAGAAATGTTTTCTTCTTCCCTTCTGCAAAGAGCACACCAATTAGGGAATTGAAAACCCCTCTTAACAAGGTTATCAATAGTTAAAATTTTACCATGAATGGAAGTCCACCAAAAGAAATTTATTTTAGGAATGAGTTGAATCCACACCTTCTTCCAAGAATGCTCATCACCATCAAACTTAAGTAGTTGGTAAGTAGACTTAACAGTGAACTCCCCTAAGTGGCTCTTTATCTAGAATATCCTGTCCTCGGGAAATAAAGGAAGTATAACCATATTTAGAAGCTCCTGGAGCTTCGCAACCTTAGGAAGAAGGTTCGACCAATGTAAGAAAATCAAATTCAAAATTTTTCATTTAGCTCTAGGTGAAGTATAATCAGCAATGTAAGTACCAATAAGATCTTTAGCGTGCTCCCTCAGTATATTAAAATGACTATCAGCAAGGGGTCTGCCCCCAATCCAACAGTCCTCCTAGAATCAAATTGATCTCCCATTTCCAATTTTCCATCTGATCCCTTCCTTCAAAAGGGATCTGCACTTAAGAATGTTGTTCCAAATTTTAGAGCCAAAAGGAAGACCAATTAGGTCCAGGGCTCTAAAAAAGTGTCCCTGATTAAGATATTTATCCTTCATTATTTTGCACCATTCAGCCTTCTCCTGCACCAAATTCCAGCCAATCTTGGCAATAAGATCTTTATTTAGATTGGTGATCTTCCTAATCCCCGGCCCCCTTGACACTTGGGATGACAAATAGTGTCCCAATTCACAAGGGCAAGCATTTTCTTCTCCTCCACTCCCGTCCAGAGAAAGGATCTTTGAATTATTTCTAGGTTTTTGGCCATGGAGCCTGAAATCCTAAAGAGAGAGAGGAAGTAGACCAGAATTCCTTGAAGGGAGGCCTTAAGAAGTGGATTTTACTAGCATTACTAAGAAGTTGACCCTTCCAACCAGCAATCTTCTTTTGCAATCTCTCCAAAATACTATTCCAAAAGTTGTGAGACACCTGCTTAACAGTTAGCGGTAGACCCAGGTAGGTTCCAGGAAGAGAAGCACTAAGACAACCTAGGATGGATAAGATCTTAGCTTGAAGATCAAACTTAGTGTTGAAGAAATAGACACTAATTTTGTTATAATTTATGTATTGACCAAAGGCACTAGCATAATCTTGAAGGAGGCACTTCCATTCTCTAGCTTCAATCAATGAGGACTTTCCAAAAAAAAGTGTATCATCAACAAACTGTTGGAGAATAGAGAGGGGAGGGTGGAGGCAGCTCTAATTCCCCGAATCTTCCCTGAGTTGAGCAGGGATAGAAAGTTCCTACCCATAACCTCAGCCACCATAATGAATAGGTAGGGAGAAAGGGGGTCCCCCTGTCTAAGTCTTGTTCTCGCCTTAAAGAACCCCCAAGGAATCTCATTGACCAGCACTAAAAATTGGACAGATTCCACACACTCTCTAATGATGCCAATCACCCTATCATTAAAACCAAACTTAGCAAGGACTAAATACAAACACTTCCATCTAACCCTATCATAGGCTTTAGAAATGTCAAGTTTGAAAGCCATACCTTGGTTCTTGCTTTTCTCCATAGAATGAATTATTTCATGGGTCATAATAGAAACATCCAGGTTTTTTCTTCCTGGCACAAAACCATTCTGACATCTACTGATGATTTTGTCTAATAAAGGCTTAAAATGGTTAATAAGGACTTTGGAAAAAATCTTGTATATAGAATTCCATAGAATTATAGGTTTGAAGTCACTCATGTGCTTAGGATCTTGCACTTTAGGGACTAGCACAATAAAAGTATTGTTCAATTTCTTTAATAATTTACCAGTCATGAAGAAATCTTTAACATCCATGGTAACATCATAGCTAACAATGTCCCAATACTCTTGAAAGAAAGCCAGGGGGAAGCCATCCGGTCCCAGAGCTTTATAGGCTCCCATAGAAAAAATAGTAGTCCAAACCTCCTCCTCAGTCATTGGGGCACAAAGTTGAAGATTGTCATGCTCACTTATACCATGTGGGAGGTGACCCAAAAGCCTCGTCTGAAGCTTGGCAGAAGGGGAGTTGCCAACATCTGAGTAGATCTGTCTAAAATACCATTCAACAACCTCCCCAATTTTTTCAACCTCCTTGACTTCCTGATTATCATCATTCATCAAACACTTAATGGTATTCCTCTTCTTATGTCTGTTGGTCATCCTATGAAAAGAAGAAGAGTTCATGCCACCCTCCTTTAGCCATTGGACCCTAGATCTTTGCTTCTAGTATATTTCTTCTTTACTTAACATATCCTTCCACTTTTTTCTCCAGTTTTCCTCCTCAACATGTAAAGGTTGCAGAGAATGGCCTGAGGCCATAATCTTTTGGATCCCCTCAAGCTTATCCTTGACCATCTTTTCAGTCTTGAAGAAGTCACCAAAAGTCGCCTTGGACCAACCTTTAACTTCTTTTCTAATAAGCTCCTGTTTTTGGGATATTCTATACATTGCTGATCCTTGAACAGGGTGGCTCCACCAAGTCTCAATGTGTTTTCTAAAATGTTGGTGAGACATCCACATAATCTCAAATCTAAAAGGGTGTGGCCCCAAAAATGGCTTGTTCAACCACTGAAGGAGGATTGGGCTATGATCAGAGACAGTCCTAGGGAGGGAGACAAGGGAGGCATTGCATCCAAGGTCCCAACCGGCCGAGACAAGGACCCTATCCAACCGAACCTGAATAAGGTGATTTCGTTTTCTATTATTCGATCACGTGAAAGGATTTCCCTTTAATTCCAAGTCAAACAACCTAGATTTGTTAATTAATTTAGCCAGGTCATTCATACTATCATTATAGTCTATTAAGCCACCCAACTTCTTCGAAGGAAAAAGGGGGGAGTTAAAGTCCCCAATCACCATAAACAACTCATTTTTGTTAATCAACATTAAAGATGACACTTCCTCCCACATATTTTTTCTTCCACCTCTAGAATTGGGCACATAGATATTAAACAAGTGCCAAGTGAGATTATCAACTTTAAGGGTCATTGCAAGGTAGTTCTAAGAAAAAGCAAAGGCCTCGCCCAAAATTTTAGAAGGATTCCATAAGGTGGAAATACCTCTCAAAGCACCATCCGCCTCACTATAATAGAAGCCAGACCCTAACCAAATTTTATTAACAGTAGAGGAAAATGTCTGGTGAGTCATTTTGACTTCCTGGAACAAAATAATATCAATCTTCATATCAATAATATATTTCCTTAAGGCACATTGTTTTAGAGGACTATTTATTCCTTTCATGTTCCATGAAAGGAGCTTCATTTCTTACTCTTGTGAGTTGAATCAAGGGTAGATTGCCTACCACTGGAAATGTCCCTAGCTATGCCTTTATGCCTAGACAACCTTTTTGAAGGTCTTCAAACTCTACTTTCAGTTCCAACATCCACTTTCTTGTTCCTCATTTTCCTTTTTGAGTTCTTCCAGTCCTCCAAGTTATCACCCTCTGACTGGGCTATCAAAGAACAAGATTTAGAGTTCGGGGAGAGAATAATAGACTTAGTTACTTCCACATAACAGTCTTCCATAGAATCTAGTTGAGAAGAGGGAATGCACGAGTTAGTATACACTAACTTAGAGGGGGTAGTCAACTTGGCTCCCTCCAAACTCTAAGAAGAGGCTGAAACGTCAACCAAGCTCACATCTAGGATTTTCAGCACCGCTGACATCCAACTTCTTATTGCCAAAGTCCAAACACACATTGGAAAAAGGAGAACACCCAGACCTTTCCTCCTCCTTACGAACAAGGGAGCCCGACACCAAGTCCACATCCATTAGAGGGGAAAATTCGCCCTCCTCCAGCCCTTTGGAACCACTTAAAGTCTTTGAATTAGTTTCAATCTTTTCCCCAGAGACAAGGGATTTCAATAGTTTATTCAAGCCGTCAGTAAAGGGGGAGTCTTCTAAATCACTCAATTTCAAGGTTTCACCAACCCCACTAGTGCTTGGGACTTTATCCTGAAGCACCGGAGGACAGGAAGGATTTTTCTCTTTAATGGAGCATCCTTTGTAACAACCTTATTGCAATAAAAAATAACATGAGCCTGTTTACCACACTTCTGGCAGAACAAGGTGGCATTCTCATAAACAATAGCTTGAGTCCACTTTCCTCATTTAGATTTAAGAGTGATAAAGTTAGGGAGAGCTTTGTTAATGGAGACATTAACACAAAATTGAGCAAACACCAACCTAGATTTCATCTGAGTGACTGCGTCTGCCGCCACAAAGCTACCAAAGGAGTTCCCGGTCCACCAAAAAATCCTTTCATCCTAGAATTCCAATGGAAGGCCAGGCAAGCACACCCAAACAGGGGCCATACGGGTAAGATCCGCCAAGGGGTCGAAACTCGGTTTCCATTTAGCCAAGGAAAGAAAATGTTTACCATAGGCCCAAGTACCTGAGAGGACAAGAACCAGGTCCTCCTCAGTATTAAACTTAAATAGGAATAGACCACCAGGCATTGCCGAAACAGACATGCTACCCTTCAGCTTCCATTTACCATTAGCCCATCTACAAACCATTTCAATCGTTGGCCTAAAAGCCAAGAATTTTCCCACCAAGACTAGGTGAAGTGAACAAGCAACCTCCTCCATAACTTTATCAGGGAGGTAGAGCTCAGTGCCTTCATCCGTTTGAGTAATCCCAGGACCGATAGTCTCTAGGACACTATTTCTAGTCCCCAAAAGGATGTCTTTCCAGCTAGTCTTGGAAAGGGCTACCTCTCGATGGCCCTCATTGTCCCCACCAGATGGAGGCCCAACAAGAACATCAGAGTTACCCAAGACAAGCTCTGCAACCCCAAAAAGTGCATGTGAATGAATATTTTCTGTATTTGGTAGAGGGTCGGGCTGGGGAGAGACAGAGGCCTCCCCAAAGCCTGCAGGCATGTTCAAAATTTGAAAGTTGTAAGGCGAGAGGAGCAGAGCATTTTTAGTCGTTAAAAAGTGTACAAACTATTTATTTGTTATTTAGATTACAATAAGTAAAAATAGCTATATCTAAGAGATAATCAACAACATATAAATATTATTTTTAGATATATTAAGTAGTTGATTATATTTTTTGTTGATATTAATTATGATAAAGGAGATAAAACTCAAATATGATATTACATATGAGATGGAGCATTAGGACTTGAGAATCCAAGTGTTTATGATACAATTAGACCTTATGATCCTATTTAGGTTATGATTTCATCTAGATGGTGTGGTTCCATAATAAGGGTATTAGGTCTTACACACACCATCCAATAAAACAAAACCATCGTAACACCTATAATGTAGATAAGACATCATGACATACATTCCAACAAGAATAATTAACCAATTAAGGGATAAATGCCATCGAGAGGACGACATCATCATCAAAGGATAAGGGATAGGTATCCACCACACAAGCATACATTTTCCAACAATAACATATAACACAAGGTGTGAAATTGAGCCACTAAAGTTTAAACCAAACACATACACATGGCTAGAGATGGGTCCATTAGTAGATATCAAATTTAACAAGGATGAGTTTCCCAAGGCTAGGCAAGGTGTGTAAATGTAATAGAAAAAATATATGGCTTTGCAAATGCAAGTACACATACTCATCACAAGGTGAGGAAATTAATCATGTAACATTCACCAACTCCTTTCTACCCTCTAGATACTCAGATCCTAAGTGTAACATGGAAAAATACTATATGAGCATGGCATGGAAATCAATGCACAAAAGTGGGATAAAATTTGTATATAATTCCATAAGGTTCCTATCAAAAAAATAATGACAAGACTCATTTTATTCAATTCTAAATCATTGGAATCATTCTCAATTCTTCTTCTTCTTTTTTTTTGCAATGAAAACCATGAAATAATTGAAGCCACCATTAAAGCAATGGAAAAATTTATAAACTTTTATTTTCAAGAGGCAATGAGTTCAAAGGATACAAAATGCAAAAGTATTTGGAGACCATTTCTCCAAAAATATAATTCAATTGAATGAGGTTTTAGAGATTCAATTTTCATGAATATTTTCAATGCAAAAACTAAAATTTTCCTCAAATTCTCCATTGATGGATTCTTGAAACTTTTCACAATTTTAAATTAATTTAAAAAAAAATCTAATTATACCCTTTTGGGTCAAATATAAACTATTGGCATATGGCATATAGTGTTGCCATTGATGGCAACCTAAATCATTATTCTGGTTTGCAAATCATAATTTGTTCCTACTAGTAGGTAGAGTGAAGAACAAAGTTTTACTGGAAGTGAGAATGAAGAATAGGGTATCCAGTTAGTATGTCAATCCGTATGCCTCACCGGATTATCATTTTAGGGTGTGGATCTCGAGGAAGGTTGTTGAGCATCTATTTTATCTTATTGTTAAGTTTTGTGTTGTCACATTAATTGATGTATGAGTTAGGAGATCTGGCAAGATGATTTTTCTATTTATTTTCTCATGGTGTTCGACTTGGTGAATGTAGCATGTCGCGGATGTATATGGAGTAATTTTTTAATTTTTTCTTGTGTTGGAAATTTTTTTTTAGGTCCCAGCATAACATTAGCCTACTTTGATGGGTGTGCATTAAATATAATTTGTGATTTGAGCCGACCATTGGAGAATTTTTCATATTTCACTGAAGCCGACATGAAGCGATTGAAATCCTAAATAGCAGATATATATGTGAGTTTGGGTAATTCATTTTGGTGTGTGAATAGGTGTGAAGAGTAGAGCAGATGTGTGTGCGAATATCAAAAAATCAGTTGAGCGAATTTTGCTTGTATAAAAGAGGATTTTTGTGAAGTGAATTAGAGGCAAAGTAGAGCGAAGTGCAAAATTAGATAGAAGGTCTAGAATCTGATCTATGAGCCTCACTGGAATTGATACCAGGAATTTGCATATGCTACTTTCTCAGTTCAACCTTTTGTTGTAATCCAAACATTTTGTAAGGTAGTGAGCCTTCCTAATTTTGAGCAGTGAGCTCTAGGTAGTGTGCCTGAATGCATGTGCATTCCCTTTTTCTTCATACTTTTAATAGAGTATAAATTGTGGATTAATCTCCACTGTGGTTTTTTGCCTAATAGGGTTTCCACATAAAAATCTTGGTGTTATGGTGTTTTGATTGTTTCCTTCATGTGCTTGCATCTTTACTTCTTTTGAAATGTTGTAAATGGGTTAAGATTTGAAATGAAATTTAAATATTGTTTAACACTGATTCAACCCCCCCTCTCAATGTTCCTTGAGTCCAACAATTGGTATTAGAGCAAGTTCCTCTGAAGAAGTTTTAAAGCTTGAGGTGGATCTTGGAATGCAATGGACTATGGTAGTCTTCAACAACAACTTTTGGTGGCACTTGATGATCTTGATCAGTCTAAAGCAGAAGTCATGCAATTAAAAGAAAATCTTGAGGATGCTAAAAAATTCATTCAATCATTGAAGGATAAAATCAATGAGTTGAGAGAAAAGAGGAAGAAACTATGTGATCAACTAAATCAGAAAGAAAAGAAAAGCCTGGAAGATGTTCACCTGAATTAAACCTTAAAACAAATAACTAAAGAATGTGAGAAGCTTGCTAGAGACAATGTTGCTCTAAAGCTTGAGATGGAATCTATGGTAATGAGGCAAACTAAGGAGATTGAAGAAAGAAGGAAGAATGAGAAGAATCTAGCCCGGTTCTTAAAAGAAAAATCTGAAGAATGCAACAGAGTTAATAGTGGATTCATTCAACTGGAGATTGAACTGCAACAATCTAGAAATAATGAACAAGAGCTTGAAAGACAGATAGTTATTCTTAGAGATGAACTCACTACTGCAAATGAATACAAGGAGAAGTTTAAGATCAGTTCTGCTAAGCTTGTTGAGTTGACTAAAGGATAGAAGGATGCAAATGACAAGAAAGGTCTTGGATATGAGAAGGGAGAAAGCTCTGGATTTGAACATGAGGATTCTAGACAAAGAAATCATATGAAAAAAGGAAGAAAGTACCTGGTAAGACAACCCAATGCTCAAAATTTTAATGGTCACTTCTTTGCTTGTAATAAATTTGGTCATATGGATTCTCAGTGTAGAAGTAAAATAAATTCAAGTAGTCCATTTATTGGTCAATGTTTCAGTTGCAACAAGTTTGGTCATAAGTCAATTGAATGCAAAAGTATGTCAGTGTAAGGAATGTTAAATTCTACACCTGTGGAAGATTTGGGCATATTGCTAAGAAATGCAAATTAAGAGGAAATCAATGGAATGATTGGTCTAGAAAAAGAAATTATGTGTTACAATTGCAATAGATTTGGTCACATTGCAAGATTCTACAAGAACATAAACATGGATAGAAGAGGTCCAGTATACAAATGCAGAATTTCATAGACAGATGATAAAAGAAAAGGGAAAATTATTGTGGAAGAGATAAGAGATCAGATGAAGAAAACATGGGCAAGGAAGAATGAATCTAATGAAGGAAATAAGCCCACACCAAAAGCAAGATATGGTAATTCCTCCAAAAATTGATCTCAGGCCATTGGCCTAGGGGGATTTTTTAAAGAAAATCCTTTCTCCCCCTGTCGGTAGCTAGCAATAGAATGAAGGAAATTGTCAGTAGTTGTGCTAAATAGTTTACAAATTGTATCAGTGGTCATTTATGCAGAAATTTGAGAAGTAGAAGTTCTGCAAATGAATTTTTCTTTTTGTTGTCTGAGAAAGCATAGTATTTGAAACACCTAGGAAAAAAAATTAATGTGATAGAGAGGTTAGGTGTGCGAGTTATAAAAGGGTATTTGGAACCCTCATTTGTCATCGTGCATTAAATTAGAATAGAAGGAGAGCCTTTGCAACAAAATTTTGAAGGAGTAAAGACATTTCGGTGGTGAATTCATTAGGTATTTCAGTTGCTTGTAAACTTCTCACTAAATTTGGTGTTTGGTAGAAAACTTGTTCGGTACGGAAGGAAAAATGAAGCAAATCAAAGGAATTGTGAATTTGGATGAATACAATAGTGAAAAGATTAGGGATGTGAGAAATATGTTATTGGCCGATGAATTGAAATGGCTTGAAGGTGTGAAACACAAAAGTATGGATATTTGGAGTGAATTTCCATACTTTGATAATGTGAAAGTCATTAGGTTTATCTTGAATAGATTGAATGATGAAATTCTAACTTTGGATAAACCCTATCATATTTCAAAAGAGGTAATCAAGAATTTAACTAGATTATGCAATGTTGGGGATATTCCGAAAAACAAGTTGATTTGGAGCAAGGAGGTCAAAACCCTAACTAGAGTAATAGGAGATCAGAGGGCTTTGATAATTTTGACGATCAAAGATCCAATAACAAGGTACATTGTGCATGGAATTTCATACAATTTTTTTCAGAAATAGGGAAGGCACAACCTCAGCAGGTGCAGTTTATATCTATCATAAAATGATAATGAAGGATCATGATTTTGATCTGTGTGGATTGCTAAAAGATCAACTGATGGAAAATGTGCAACTAACAAAGGAGGCAGATTACCCCTTTAGGTTTGGTACCTTGTTCATATGTCTTGTGATGTATTTTTTGAGTTGCTTGCCGCAAACCGATAATGTTGTCTAGAAAGAAAATGAACTGGTTTGTAAACAAATTTTTGAACACTCTAATACTTTGGAAAATTGTGATCAAGAGTATGAAAATTTCTTTAAAGAATTGTTAGGGAAGTTTGGAGCAATTAGCATTTCCATTCTAGTAAGAGAACTTGAAGTTGGATCTTCTTCTAGTGAGATGGAGAGGAAGAAGAAAAGAGAACAAGAGGTTGTTGATTACACTCCTCCAGCACACAAGACTCCAAAAATTGAAGGAAAAGGTAAAGATCTAGTGATTATGGACATACCAGATGAAGAATCTGATAAGTACACTCCAAGAGAAGAACTAGAATTAGTTGAACCAGATGTAGTTATGGTAGAAGGAAGTGAAGAAGAAGGTGTTTTATCTAAAGAAAAGATAATGCAACTTGTTCAAGAGAAAAATGGGATGCAGAGAATTGAAAACATATGGTCTGATAGACCCTCTTATGAGCAAGACCTAATCGAGAGCACCTAAGTACTTATTTTGTGCACAATAACATTGGTTTGGAGAGTTTTCATAATATGTTTCCTAAAGAGATGATTGAGTGCATTAAGGATACCATAGTCTCTGAGTCTTAGGACAAGAAAGAGGGAGAAATAATTCTACATCTGAAGGAGCAGTTCAGGTTATCTCTCACCAAACTAAAAAGGAAAATGAATGTGTTGAGACAATGCATAAATATAGCTACTAACATCTACAACTATTGTCTTCGTTGGCCTCATGCAGGTGGGAAATACAAAGATAAGTTGGAGCAGATTGAATCTAAGTTGAACAAAATAGGTCAGGATTATAACATGTTTCAGGATCAGGATGGTGCAATCACGAAAAGGATTCAAGTGTTGTAGTCTGAGCATAAAAAATTTCTATTCACCAGAAAAAAACCTTTTGGACACCTTTTTGAAAGTGAAAGATTTAACCAAATGTAGATTGGAGCAGTTGATTGAGGTTCTAAGGAAACGAGAGAAATTAGAAGAGGAAATCAAAATTTTGAAATCCCTCATCCAAATTATCAACTAGACATCAAAGAACAAAAACATGATCATAATCATTGGGATTGCAGTACAAGCCTGGAGGATATTTCTTCCAGAAATGAAAGATAAGTACAAGATAATTTTTTGACTCGAGTAGCAATTGTATTTCTTCAAATTTTGATCAAAGTTTTGAAAGGGAGAAAGAGTGCAGTGAAAAATATGTTTGTCATTGATGTCAAAGGGGGAGAGAGAGTAGTGAAAAATTCTTTTTCATTATAAGGGGGAGATGCATTTTGAAAAGAAGTTGTGTTTTGAAATTTTGAACTTTGGCAGCATAATCATATTGGTTCCAACACTTAGTCATTTTTCACTAAGTGTTGTCATCAATGCCAAAGGGGAAGATTGTTGGCATATGTCTTCTAGTGCTGTCATTGATGGAAACCTAAGTCATTACTCCAATCCGCAAATTAGAATTTGTTCCTACCGAAAGGCAGAGTGAAGAATAGAGTTTTACTGGAAGTGAGAATGAAGAAAAAGGTATCCGATTAGTATGTCAATCCATATGCCTCACCGGATTATCATTTTAGGTTGTGGATCTTGAGGAAGGTTTTTTACCATCTATTTTATCTTATTGTTAAGTTTTGTGTTGTCGCATTAATCTGTGTATGAGTTAGGAGATCTGTTAGGATGATTTTTTAGTTTATTTGCTCATGGTGGACTTGGTGAATGTCGCATGTCGCAGATGTATAAAGAGTAATTGTTTAATTGTTTCTTATGTTATACATTTTGTTTTGGGTCCCAACATAACATTAGCTAACTTTGATGGGTGTGCATTAAATATAATTTGTGATTTGAGTCGACCATTGGAGAATTTTTCATATTTTGCTGAAGCCGACTTGAAGTGATTGAAATCCTTGATAGCAGATATATATATGTGAGTTTGGGTAATTCATTTTGGTGTGTGAATAGGTGTGAAGAGCAGTGCAGATGTGTGTGCAAATATTAGAAAATCAGTTGAGTGAATTTTGCTTGTGTAGAAGAGGATTTTTGTGAAGCAAATTAAGGCAGAGCAGAGCAAAGTGCAAAATCAGATAGAAGGTCTAGAATATGATCTATGAGCCTCACTAGAATTGATACCAGACATTTGTAAATGCTACTTTCTCAATTCAACCTTTTGTTGTAATCCAAACATTTTGTAAGGCATTGAGCCTTCCTAATTTTGAGCAGTGAGCTCTAGGTAGTGTGCCTGAATGCATGTGCATTCCCTTTTTCTTCATACTTTTAATAGAGTATAAATTGTGGATTAATCTCCACCGCGGTTTTTCTCCTAATAGGGTTTCCAAGCAAAAATCTTGGTGTTATGGTGTTTTGATTGTTTCCTTCATGTGCTTGCATCTTTACTTCTTTTGAAATGTTATAAATGGGTTAAGATCTAAAATGAAATTTAAATATTGCTGAACACTGATTCAGCCCCCCCTCTCAGTGTTCCTTGATTCCAACATAAACAACACATTTTTGTAATAAAAATATAATTTCCTAAATTCTTAAAAAATTTACCATATCCATAGCTTAAAATTGGACATTTTAAAAAATTTCCAACAATAATTTAAATTACTTCAAATACATTAAAATTACTCTCCATTTGAATCCTTATGCTACCATAAGGGTAACCATAGAAAACATAAGCCAATAGAGCACAAAACAAGAATGAAGATAATTACCTCAAGTTTGGAGATTACACAATTGTAAAATTTCTTTTAATTCAATCCAATTTGTGAAGTCAATCGACACACAATGCAAACACATCTTGATGCTTTTCTTCCAAACTAATCTCCAAGTTCACACCATCCAAATGTAATAAATTCCATCAATTTTGAATTTTATAGGGAGAGGTTTTGAGAAAAACCTCCTTCCAAAATGAAAGAATGAAAATAATACAAGTCTTTTTCCTCTTTATGCCCTTTTCCATTTTTCCATTATTTTCTATTTTTAATTTGTTTATTTAATTTTTCCAAAAATAAAATTAAAATTAAAACAACATTTAGTAACTTAAAGTCTTTTATCTAATTTAATAATTTCTAATAATCAACTATCATTAACCTTATACAACTAAAATTCATTCAATTCAATATGTCATAATTAATTTCATTAAAATTAATATAGTTCCTCAAGAATTTGACTTAGTGTTTTCTCCTTTTCATTTCAATTTTCTTGATTTCTCAATACATCATACATAATTTTAAAAATAAATAATTTAACCTTTAATATATAATTAAATATAAATATGAATTAAACCAAAATTATAATCATGCATTTATGGGTTTTCCACAACACCTTAATACCTGAAACACCACCAATTTAGATCCAAATTCAAAAAATAATTTAAGGACTCATCTCACACACAAATTGGGTGTGATATAGGGTACCAAACACATTAACCTAAAATGGCATATCTAAATTAACCACTATTGGAGAATAAATCAAATCTACATAATCAAATGGAGAAATACCCTATACATGTATACTCTAAGAAAACATCACGCATACCTACTCCATACAAGATAGTCAAAGCAATGTATGATCACCCAATAGGGCACAATATCACATACATCATATAATCATGGATACAAAATACCCACAATCATCTAGTATACTAGCACAATGATAATATCATCCCTCTATGTAAACATGTACATATCTATGGAGGTAAATATTAGATGATGAGATCATTAAATAATCACATATATAAACCATATGTATATAAATATATCAATGGAATAACATACCATGATAACATATACATATAAAACATAACATATTCCTCTCAAAATATATAACACAACATATGCATCATGAATACATATCCATTTTATATAATGTGGAAACTAATATCTCAAGGCAAGGAATAGGTGGTAATTACATTGAGATAATTATTAATGTCTTTTTGAAGCCCAATACAAGTAGATGTAGTTGTGCATAATAGATGAATTTATTGTGTGTTTAATAATGATAATTTTAATTGTTGATTATTGATTGTTGTTGATGCTTGATGCTAATAGACTAGGATTGATGCTTGATTCCTAAAAAGGGAGAAGACATTTTCTATTCTTTTTGTACTTATAAAAGTTTCATTCCATTATTTAGAAGTATCGTATGATTATTTATTTTATAAATAAAAAATTAGATGCATAATCCAAAAATTTTGCAACCATGTTGACAAGTAACTATTTGATTCTAGGATTATCTACCATAGAAAAATATAATTTTAATTTTAAAGAAGGAAGCATGCTTACAACCGTGGTCTAATATAGGGGAAAGATTATAGGTTTGGTCTATCCCAAGAAAATAAAATGGATGGAAAATAAATCAAGAAGGCTATGAATAAATAATTTTACCTACAATATTCATGTCTAGGGTAAGTGAGAACACCAAAGTAGACAAATTATGTGCTAAAATTATGCATCAAAGGTACCAATTCAAACTGGTGTAAAATTAGTGGAAATTTGGAAGGCTTGCAATTTTCTCCCCTAGATTCCCCCTCCCACTTTGGTGTGCGAAAAACCAAGTGTTCATACATGTCAAAGTAGAAACAAAGAAAATTCATAATAAAAGAATATCAATTTTCTAGATCCAAAAATCTAAGAAAGTGTGTGTCACTAATGAGACTATACATAAAATAAAAGATAAATTACTAGATAATATTCCCTTTGAATTTTGTGTACTATAAAGGAGTATACAAAAATCAAGGAGCGAGAATAAAAATAGAGTTTGAATATAAACCTAAAATTTTGATTTGAAAAACTTAAGTATGAATAGTGAACATGATATAGAAACGTAAGGGTAAGTATAACATGTGTACTTGAAATATATTTGTTTGGAACTTGATCAATGTGTTGGAAAATTTGGTGATAATATGTACCCACTATTTTCCCCATGAAGAGTAAGAATTATCATGTAAAGATGAAAAAGGTAATAATACATTGTCCCTTAGTGGAACGATCAAGTGAAATCATGCAATATAGAAAAGCATGATATATGATCTAGAAAACACAAGATAGTCACATTGAAAATATAAATAATATAATATTTTAGATATGTTTGTAGCTATTTCAAGGGGGTCACAAGATATCTCCTAAAACATAAGCCCCCCTCAAAGGATTATACCCTAAGATGTTATAGTTGCACATGAAGACCTTAATCATGAATTGTCTCTTCACAAAAAAAGATGTATAAATATTCATATGTGTTTTAATTCCTTATGTTTTAGATACATACATAGATGTATAATTATTTTTTACATTGATCATGGCCACAAGGATGTGGGCTATCTATGTATCAATTACAAATTTTGTACTATCTTGACTCTATATATATATATATATATATATAAAATCAAGATAATGAATATTAATGTTGATCATTACATCACTATATCTTGTGCTATTTATGTTCAGTTATATGTGAATTTTTTCTTTATTGTCATCTTGTTTGATATATTTGTAACTTTGAAATGAGATGTGCTAGTTTTTCCTTAGAATTTTGGGTAAAATCAACATATTCCTTATGAATAAAATTTAGAGGATCCTCCTTATTTACTTATACTATGTTGATGTGTTAGTCTTTTTTTTATCTTTTGTATTAATATCATCCACTTGAATAACCTTATTGTGAATAAGAACTTAAAAATTATGCTTTAGTATGATACACCTTCCCATACTAAGCTCATGTATGCTATGAAAATCACATATAATGTTAGCATCAAACTATTTTGGATATACCTAGTAGATAAAATTGCTTGATGATAGGTTAGGTGATAGATTTATTGTATAAAATTTATTGTAACTCTTTGTGAGGAGTGACCACCAATATAGAGAAATTTCTAAATTTCTTTATTTTGACTTGTATAACTTTATCATGTGAGAAGTAGTGATAAAATTTATATTATGTGTGGCCTCTTGTTAGGATATCTAGATAGAGAAAATAATTATAATCATGTTTATTATGATCCCTAATATATGATGCATGATTTCTTCTAGGACATTCAATATGGGCATCTAAAGATAACATATCATTAGAAATTATAAGTGTACAAACAAAACATCCTAATGAATGACCACTAGAGGTTGAAAGAGTTTTGTTACTATGCAAGTATAATTTGTGAAATTACTAAATTATTCAATAAACTCACATGCAAGATGAGTGAATTTTATATAAGAAGAATGGGCCACATCAAAACATAATAAATTCTTGTTTAATTAGTTTTTTCTAGATGTATATATTGAGAAAGCATGATATGCATGTAACTATAATATATCTATATGAATCACTTAATATGTAGTTATTCATTTTTATCTTCACTAAAACCATTAGTTGCTAGATCCCTATCGATATATGCATTATAAGAAAATATTGTGTGGCATAAAAGCATTTAAAACATGTGTATCACTCTCTTGTCTTACTTTTAATAATTGAATCATCATTTTTAGGCCTAGAAACATGATATAATGGATGAGTTATTTCTATTTATCAATAAAATAAATACTATGAAGGTATTTTTTAGATAAGTCATTAAGAAGAAAGGCATATGCGTCATCATCATAATTATGTGTAATAAAATTATCATATTAAGCATGATGCTTAGATGTATCAATAAAATGTAGGGATAAGTCACCAAATATATGTAGGACTGGCTCATAAATACATGTGCATTAGAAATATGAATGAAACTATATTTAAATAATGAGGTATCAAAAATATCATTGATTTATAAATGTTCTTATTAAAAAATATTAGCATGATACAAAGCAACATTATGTGAGGTGGAAGACAAACAAGACACATCATATGTGCAAGCATCATTTATCTCCTCATTACATATATGATGAGAATAAATATATATTTTAAAGGGAAAAATTTCATGTCATCTTCACATAAATGTACATGAAATAAATAAATTATAAAATATGTAAGATATAATAGTATTCAATTAGTTTAAAACTCAATTATAATCAAGGAGTTGAGTCTGATTAATAATCTGAATTAAAATAACCAATTTATTGTGAATAAACATGCGCTATTTAATAGAAATGTGATGAACTATGATGTTGTATGTTGAAATTAGACTATTGGAAACTTTAACTAATGTCTAATTACAAAAGAGAGGTAGAAACTAGAACCTAATAATGTATCTAAGTTCAAAGTGTTGAGAATATCAAGATTGAAGAAGTTGAGTGTTTACAATGTGATAATGGATACAATCCAATTTAAGTGGCATGATTCCATCTACATGGTGTGATTCCATCCTAAGGAAAAATAGAACTCCAACACCTATAAAATATTTTTCTTAAATTTATGTGAATTAAGGAAACTGTGGTGAATTATAGAGGATAATTGATTAAATATTTATTTGATTAATTGTATAGTAGATGATCGATTTCAAGGTATTTACATTTTCTCACTCTTTGATATGGCATCGTGGCTAATAGAAGTTGTATCATGTCAACAAAAATGAAATCATGCACTAACCAATTGGAAGAAATAATGGAAGAAGGGTGGGGGAATGGTGCCTCCTTGAGAGGTCACTCAAAGGAAGGTTTCTGAGTGATCTATTGAAATGAATAGAGTATGAAAAATAAGGATGAAAGGAAAAAATATGATGAAAAAAGGAAGAAAATTAGAGGAATGACAGAAGAAAATGTGACTTTTTTGAAAAAATAAAGGATGTACCTTTGAATGAAGCTTGTATATAGACCTAAGTGGGCCCATATAGGTTTATTTGCACTAAACCTTATAATATATCAAAGCATACATAGCACAAAGGAGCTCAAAGAAGATGATGAAAATTCCATAACACACTGCCCGTACTAAGTAAGGTAGTGCCAATGGCTAGAGAGAGCAAGTGCATTGGTATACATATTGAAACTTAAGTCCTTGGGGTAGTTTAGGGTGAAGTAAATGCTAGGTAAAGTGGAGGAAATTGTAGGTGCTAATTCATAAATTAGCACTTGTGACGTAGGATTAACACTTTTTCTTAGCAGTTTAGTGCTTACATGAAGGGATTAGCACTTGATCTCTTCATAGCACTTGTGTTGTGAAAGTTCACTTGTGCTAGTAAAAAGCTCATTTGTGCTAGTATAGTGCTTGTGTGGGGAGGGTAGTGCCTACGTGGATTAGTTCTTTTCTTGGGAAAGTTAGTGCTTGTACACATTAATGCTTGTGTGGGGTACGTTAGCACTTGCACAAAAGGAAAGGTGGTGCCCATACTTCATTTATTCAATTGTAAACCCATTTTTTTAGGTGGCCATTCTTGGGACACATTTATGGTAGATTTCTCAAGGGTTTTTGTACTTTCCTCATCAAAATAATTAATGTGGCATATGATAGGTACATTGAGAATGTTTTGCATGACTATAGATTGGATTCTCCTACTGCTATGCCATATTTGGAAAAATATGGCTAGGGTTACTCTCCTTACCACACTATTTCTCTATCCTATGACTTTTTGGGAAATAAAAGAGAAATTTATATTCATTGTAAAGGGTTATTCTTTTTTGTTCTCTATAGATATTTGTATGCTCTGTAACTCTGCTATTGTAATAAGCTCCATGCCTCTAAATCATTAGTTTTTCCTAATTTTTCCCTCTTCTCACTTCAAATGCATTATGTAAAATCTTCTTACCTTCATGTGTAAATAAATTTTGATCATTTTATAGATATGTATGCTATATAAAACTTACTTGCAAGATCTATCTATGGATTTTTCTTTCCCTCTTAGTGCTTGTCAAACCTTGAACTTCATACAAACTTCTATGATTTGACATAGTAGAGACCTATGTGAGTCCTTTTGACTGGTTTCTTTGATTTGTGCTATAGTGGGTAGGAAGAAAAACCATTTAATCTAGGTGCACGACCACCCATTTCCTTCTTATACATTATGTCTTACCCCATTCCCTAGATAATCAATAAAATAGGATTAGTTGTAGGATTATTCAGCATTGGGTTGGTCAAATACTATTGCATTAAGGTTAAAGAGGAATTTGACCTTTTTTGGAGGTTTGATCTCATTTTTAAGGTCCCACACATTTAAATCATTCTCATGTTTCATTAAAATTCTTAATAGTAAGTTCAACAAGGGTGTAATTCCATGTTACAATACTCACCTCTCTCCTTATCCCTCTCAATCTATATCTCTCCCTCTCTCCCTCTCCCTCTCTATATATTGATCTATCTCCCCATATCTTTCCCTCTCCCTCTCTCTCCCTCACTAGACTTACCTCTCTACTAGTCTCTCCCACTCTCTCCATATCTCCCTCCCTCTCTATTTATACCTCTCTTTCTCTTCATATATTTTCCTATCACTCCCTCTCTCTCTCCCTCTATTTATCCATCTCTACTCTCCATCTCACCTTCCTCTCTCCCTATCCATTTGTTCTCTTTATATATCTCTCCCTCCCCCTCCCCTTCTCTTTCCCTCTCTACCTATGGGTGAAATAATAATACTATGTTTTACTTTTTGGCCAAGATGGACATTTATATCAACATTTTAAACTAAATTTTCACCTTTTGAGGCCTATAAAAGCTAAACTGTTAAGAATTTGAAGATGATATAAACTAGTGATTTGTGGTAATTTGTGTGTAGATTCTAATTATATTTTTTAATTTTTTTTGAAATAAATCATTAATATTTCAACATCTCCTTTAATAACTAGTTTTAAACAGTAAACAACATTTTCAGAAAGTAACGTTTATGTTGTCAAACATAACTTTTTTTCTAGAAAGGATAAAATTACAAATTTTAAAATATAGATTCGTAACATCAATATCTAGGTCAAGGATATATTTTCTTAATTTTTTTGTTACATATTTATATTTTAATAAATTTTTGAAGTCATTGTAACTATAATTTCGACATAGGAAATATGTCATCAAACATAACTTCTTGTGTACATATCAAAATCATTTTTTTAATGAAATAAGGAGATAAATAACTAGGGAAAAGGTTTTTTTTTTACAATGGTTTACTATTTTCCACCTCTGTAGAATGAAGAACTTGATGTTCAGTGAAAAACCTATGTTCAATAAAAATTAAAAATTAAATACATGATAAAATGAAAAAAAATCAAAACTATACTTGTTGGAAATATCATTTTGAGGGCTACAATATTACAAAATATAATTTCTAAATGACTTTATTAATCCCTCAAAAGGTAAATAAAAAGTTTTTTTTTGCCTACATTTTGATAGGTGTGAAGGAGACTCCATTGTGGGTATGATTTAATACTAGAGGGGTTTGATCTAAGGGGGTCTTATTTAACCCTCTTAAATTAAAAACCTTTATATGGAACCACTCAAGGCTTAAATCATTAGTTTTTCTAAAAATAAGTGACTTCAGGCAAACATTGGGATGTCCCAAAAGTGAGACACACTATTGTGGAAGCACCCATATCTCTCTACCTTTCTCTACCTCTATCTATATATCTTCCCCTCCTCAATGTCTCTCCATAATCTCTCTCTCCTTATATCTCTATATGTCTCTATTTCTCTATCACTCCCTCTATGTATATATCTCTCTCTCCCTCTCCCTCTCCCTCTCCCTCTCCCTCTATCTCTTCCTCTCTACATCTCTCTCTATATTTTCTCTCCTACCTCTCTAGATATATCTCTATCTATTTCTCTATTTCTATCTTCATGTCTACCTCTTTATCTCTAAATACATCTCCCTCTCTCTATCTATCTATCTCCCTCTCTTCCTAAGCCTTTATAATTATATCTTTATTTTCTTCTCTCTCTCTCCCCATATCTCTCATATTCTTCCTTATCTCTCTCCCTTTATATCTACCCCTTTCTATCCCTATCTCCCACTCTCCCAATTGGAAAAATAAAAAAAGTATAAATGTGAGTGTATTATAGTACATGCTCATGTCTGTTAAGAAGAAAAAGTTCAAAAAATGATAAAAAAGCATGTGGATCCCATGATTTTGGACCCACATGCTCTATTTTCCCTACAATATATATGTTATCCAACATACAAACACAATTTTTAGGGTGTTGACAAAATACCAATCATTCTTTAACAGTTCCACTATATTTTCTTGTTTTGTTGATGTAGAAGAGCCAAATTGCAAATTTAGATTGAACTTGATAGTATGAACTAATATATTCATGTTTTCAAGATTTGGAATGATAATTATTATGTTTTGTGTTTGAATTTGATAACATGCAATTGTGTTTTTCATATGGTGTACTTATTCTATTTAAAGATTGGTATAGACTTGAACATCATACCAAGGAAATTGACAAAAAAAATCAAATTTTGGATGAGTGAAGCCAAAAATTAATGAGAAAAAATTATTCAATTAATAAATTGAATCCCAAATTTAAAGGTACATCCTAGTTCTTAGTTCATGTGTTACATATCATAGTGCTAATTGACTTCATTATAGACCAATTGTTAACCCTTTCATTGTTTGTATTATAATATTCGGCTATGGAGATAACCAACCAAGATCTAAAGACCTATGGAAAGCACAAAATACTCAAAAGATCAATATGACAAGAATAAATTGTATTCCTATCAATGAATGAAAAAAGAATCAATGTACTATGTGAGAGAGACCCTTGGTTATATAGCCAAGGTGAGACCTAAGATGTCATAAGATTATGACAAGTGTCTTAATCTTATGACATGAGAACTTATCACAACTACCTAGGTCACATGTGTTACAAGTCAAATGATAAGATAACAACTAATGACAACTAACACTTTCTAGAAAGAATCTTAGGACCTAAGTAAACTTAACATGTGAATATGTCCCCTAAATCCCTAGTAAGTGAATTAACTAGGTAAAAGTCATTTATTCACATCACCACCCCCCTTAAGTGTAACTTAGGGGGAAGACTATTATGAAAATCACACAAAGATGGGTCCCTGCTTATATAAGGCCATGTAAGGTACCAATGTAAAAATGCAATGCAATCCCTTACAAATGGGGAAAAGGAGAAAACCCAGTGGGAAAAAAATCCTCCCCAAAAGAGAGAAAAATAAGAAACTACTCTAAAAAAGATGAGAAGGACAAAACCTCAAGTGAGGAAAAAGTCCCCCCCAGAAGAGAGAATGAAGAAGGTCAAGTGACCCCCCTTGAAGAAACATCTCACACCCCCAAGAGAGCTCACAACTAGTGATACATACTCTCAGTGAAGGGCTTGGTGAAGATATCTACAACCTGCTCTGTTGTAGGACAATACTGCAAATCAATGACATGCTCCTATATTAGCTCCCTGATGTAGTGCATATGGATCTCGATGTGTTTAGTCAGATGATGTTGAACCGGGTTCTTCAAGATTTGGATGGCACTTTGATTGTCAAAATGGTGGACTGTGGATTGTGGAATGGTGAATTCAAACTTAGTCAAAATATTTTAAAGCCAAATAGCCTTAGTAGTGGCATTAACAACTCCTTGATACTCAACCTCAGTCAAAAAGAGAGAAATAGTGTGCTACTTCTTACTATGCCAAAAAATGGGCAAGAACCAAGATGAAATTTGTATCTAAAAGTGGACTTATGATCATCAAGATCGCCTGCCCAATCAGAATCTGTAAATCCAACTAAGTTGAGTCTTGTACCTACTGCATAGTGAATCCGATAATGTGGAGTTCCCTGTATGTAATGCAAGATGTGTTTGACAAGTTCTTGCATGAAGCATGAAGCCATGCCAACCACAAAGGAAATATTAGGGTGTGTGTGAGTCAAGTAGATGAGGATCCCAACAAGCTGATGATACAAAATGGCATCAACTATGGTATTGGAACACTTAGATTCAAGTTTGAATCCTAACAGAAAGGGAGTAGGTGTAGCCTTACAATCAAACTTGTGGAACCAAGCTAGAAGGTCAAGAGCCTACCTGGGTTGAGCAAGAGTGATCCCAAAAGAGGATTGTGTGATCTCAATTTTGAGAAAGTAATGCAAGAGGCCCAAGTCAGTCATAGAAAATTTTTCATGCAGAGAATATTTGACTCTTCAAATGATGGATGATGAACTCCCTGTAATGATCAAGTCATCAACATAGAGAACAAGAAGAAAGTGAGAGTCATCCTATCAAAAAATATAAACATTTGAATATGAGTGGCACCTAGAGAATCCTATCAAGAGAAGAAAGGAGTCCATCTTGGCATACCAAGCTTGAGGGGCTTATTTGAGCCCATAGAGAGACTTCTGCAATCTACAAATGAAATAAAAATATTACACAAATCCCTATGGTTACTCCATGTAAATCTCCTCTACAAGATCTTCATGAAGAAACACACTCTTCACATCCATCTGATGGACAACCGATCCATGAGCTACTACAATGGAAAGAGTCAAGGGAATGGAGTTCATCTTAGTAGCAGGGGCAAGGGTTTATGTGTATCAATACTAGAAACTTGTGAGAAACCTTTGGCCACATTATGTGCTTTGAACTTGTCCACTGTTCCATCCACTACATATTTTTTCTAATAGATCCACTTACATCGAACTATTTTTCTCCCCTTAGGAAGATGAACTAAGTCCCATGTGTGGTTCCTCATCAAGGAACTATACTCTTCCTCCATTTTTGAATCCCACTCAGGAATTCCTAAAGCCTCCTTAAAGTATTGTGGATTTGAAGTAGTAGCAATGTAGACATGTGGAAGATGCTGATGTTGTGACCAAATCCTTTGAGTTTTTATAGGATCCCCAACAAGATTTCCTTCTGACTTGAGAGTTTGTTGAGCCCAACGAGGTCATGAGGATGATGGGGATGAAGCATGAGAATCTTGAACCTCAGAATGTGAACCCTATGAAGGTGCAACCCTGCGAGTAAGAGGTGAGGTAGAATCATTTGTCACTATCATTTGATTCCATTGTGGAGGAAGGATGAGGAGGATCAAAGGTCAAGTTGGGAGAGCTTTCCTCAAAGTGAACACTCCTCTCAATAAAGAGCTCATGTGTCTTTAGATCCAAGAGTCGATACTCTTTCACAACATCTGGATATCCAACAAAGATGCAAGGCCTGCTTTGAGGTTCTAAAGCCTTGCGCTTCTTTGGAGGAATGTGTTCCCAAGCTAGAGAGCCAAAAACTCAAAAATGTCACATGATTGGTTTCCTACCACACCAAGCCTCAAAACAAGTCATGCCTTTTAATGCCTTATGGGGAACCCAATTCTGAATGTGTGTAGCACAATTAATGACTTTAGCCCAAAATTTTGGACCAAGAGAATGAGCATTATTCAAGTAGCTAGCCATTTCCTTGAGGGTTCTATTTTTTCTTCTAGCAACACCATTCCGTTGTGGTGTGTATGCAAATAAATGTTGAAGATCAATCCCTTCAAGAATATAGAATTACACAATATTATGGTTCACATATTCTAGACCATTGTTAGTATGGATAATCTTAATATACTTTCCAGATTACTTCTTAACATGAACCTTGAAAGTTTGAAACTTTTCCAAGAATTCATTCTTTTGGCAAAGAAAGTAGACCCAAGTGAATCTGGAGTAGTCATCAATGAAGGTGATTGCATAGCAAGCCTTGCTAAAGGACAAAACTAGAAATTGGCTTGCTAGATCACTATGAACCAATTGAAGAACTTGTGAAGCCCTCCAAGAATTTTCCTTTATCAAACTTCTCTTTTGAATTCTTACTCATTAAACAACCTGTACATACACCATCTGAAAAGATGATGTGAGGGAGACATGTGACCATATCCTATGAGCTAATCTACTAAATATAGTGGTAATTAAGATGTCCAAACCACTCATGCCATAACTGTACCATAGAAAATGGATCTTTGACATTTTCATGGTTTTTGGGTCTTTCTCTTGTGATACTTGACCTATTTTGCTTTGATTTAATGTTGCAATGAAAACATTAGGTCCTTAATATTCAAATTATGATGTCTTGTGAAAGTGTTGTGAAGTGGTGTAACACATTTCTACATTTTTCTAGACTCTTCTTATTATAATTCATTTAAAAATCACCTTTTTATCCCTTATCAAGTCCTATTCTAAAGTGTTGTAAAGTCTTGTAACAAGATTCCACGCTTTTCTAGGCTTGTCATCAACAATTACACCTTTCTTATGCTTTATTTCACCCCTTTATGCAGTTATAGGCCTTAATTAAGTGTATTTTTTAATTCAAACCTGACAAACAAAATTAAAAGAAAATTAATTCCTGACACCCACTTGTAAGCCTAGAGTGGGACCCATTCGCCATGGGTGGCGAATGAGTCCCTCTTGGCACAAAATTCAAAATAATTCAAATTTTCTTTCAGGTTTTTATTCATTAAGACCTTATGTCATCCTGTGATGTATTTTTAGGTAATTAAGGCATAAGTGTGTATAAATAAGTATTTTTCTACCCATTTTAACCCCTATTCATTCAAGCATTCATCCTCTCATTCAATCTCATTCAATCACTTAAGCATCAAAACATCATTCAATCAAGCAACTATCAAGCATCTTGGAGTAGCCATTGACATATCTTTAGACTTATACAAGAGGGTTTTGGTGAGTTTAGGGCACTTACATGTTTATTCATCATTCATTTCTTGTTTTCATTTGATTTCTTTATCAAGGGTTTGATTACCAAAGTGGGATTTGACCAAGGAAAATCCCTATTCTCTAACCCTTAACCATTTTCCCCCTCTTTGCATGTGTGTTTGTAGGTCTTGTAGGAATATTTTTCAAAGAAATAGGTGTTGGAAAGTGGAAAACAAGTCATCAAAGCAATTCAAATCAACTAAACCCTAATTCGAGCTTGGAGACAACATTTAGCCCATTTTCTACAGAATTGACTCTGTCAACTTGACAAGAAGACAAATACAGATCTAGACCCACAAGCTTGACTCCTAAATTTGTAGAATATTGGAGGACTGATTCACCATCAGTGGTGAATGAGTCCCACTTTTAGGCTGAAAAGTTGATTTTGTCAAAATTTAGTTCCCGCCAATCAGAAACTAGTTTGAGGACATTTTACCACTAGGAGGATTGATTCACCATCATGGAAAATGAGTCCCACTAGTGATTAACAGTGATTTTTTCCAGTTTCCAAAACCTTCCAAGATCAAAATTCAACTTCTAGGTGCACTTTGTTCAATTTCATTCAATTCTGTTTGCATTTGTTTATGTTTTTAGTTCATTTTCTACATATCACATTGTGTTTTCAAACATTACATATTTCATTAGTTTTGCATTCATAATTAGTCAATTTTAACAATTTTGCTTCATTTAGCCATAATTACATCATACATTCCTTAGTTTGAGTGAACCACCACAATTTTTGGGTTCTATCCCTCTCCTTTTAGGTGAAAAACCCTAAGAGTGCAAGAGAAGTACATAGATCACCTAAAATTGATGGTTTAATAACTTACTAAATCTGAATGAGTGAGCAATGTTGTAGAAGGAGAACATGGCACAAAGTGAGAAAATTGATATAGTCAAGACTCATGATTGGCCTTTCCCACTGCAACCAAGGCATTATCCTCAAGATCTTTGACCACAACTGTGTCTGAAGAAAACTCAACTTTCTTCCCATTCCCAAGATGAGTGATTTGGTAGACTGAAAGAAGGTTGGCACACAAGTCAGGAACACAAAGAAAATTATCAAATGATCCATCATCCATGTCAACCAAACCTTTTCCAACAACTTCCACCTTAGTGTCATCACCTGTAAGAATGTGTGATAATGTACAAGACTCCAACGGAGAAAATTATTCTATATCAAAATCCATCTGATGTGTAGCACTCGAGTGAAGTATCCATTGTTGTGATGATATTGTGGCTACAACAAGTGTATGTCATTTTCCTTTCTTTGATTGTGAAGAAGTGGAAGGAGATGCTTCCTTTTTGTAGGAAGATGACAAATTGATGTTATTGTTCTTTAGGAGATTTTTCAATTCATCAACTTGCTTAGCATGACAACAATGCTCATCATGACCAAATTTCTTGTAATATGCACAAGTTGGTTTATCCTTCTTTTGTGAATTCCTCTTCTTGGAAGATGATGAAGAGTCTCCTTGCTGAGGAGAAGAAGATTGTGCTCAATATTTGTGTGGCTTATTTTTATTGCTTGTGTTTCTTGCTAGATCTCGACCCATATCCTACCACCAAAGCTTGTAACTTGGATGACTTGAGAATACCCATAGTGATCAAATTTATTTGTTCAAGCATCAACATATCTATAAATGAATCAAATGAAGGTGTAGTATAGGCACTTCCCATATTCAACTGGTGAGTCTAAAAACTAGAAACAAAAGTTGTATATTCTGAAGGAAGCTTGTCCAACAAATTGAAGACCAACTATGCATCCTTCTTATCAATACCACAATATTTGAGTTGTGCTCTTAGTTCATTAGCCTTAATTACATAGTCTTGGATTATATCAAAATTCTTTGGATCTAGATTAGTGAGATCATTTTAAAGTTTGTAGCCTCTAATCTCATCAAATTTTCTATACAATTGAGCAAGTTTATCCCAAGCTTCCTTAGCTATTTTATGATTATCAATGTGAAAGATAAGATCAGGAGAAATAGATTTCCTAGATGTTCCAAGAGACATAGTACTTTTAATGAGCCATTCACTTTTTAAATTTGGATTAGTTGGTTTTGGAATGTGTTGACGATGATTTTGCTCGTAGAAAATATGGCAAATAAATTCTTCACAAACAAACCGCAAAGAGCCTATCCTTCTTGAAAGATATGGAACAAATACAATCTAAAAGGGGATTATGCTTTAACATGAAAATATTGGCTACAATTCAATCCCAAGTCTCTGATAACCTGGTCATGATTGCACTAGGGTTGCTCTTAGGTATGATGTGATATTGTTGTTAATCTCAAAGGGACAACTATTTCTATTTTTGTTAAGAATCATAAGCATTTCACACAAAATTTCCACTTCATTCATAAAATAACACCATGAAATCAAAATATTTGAAACAATATTTCATGAACATCAACAATTCTTTTCTATCACTTAAGTAGATTTAGCATTAAGCATTCAACAATTTCATAGAAAATGAAATATTTTCAATAAAATTCCATCCATTCATTTAATTTTGGAACATTTTCAAGAATTTAAACATCTACTCTAAAATAAAGCATAAAAATATTGAAAATTAAAATTATCTCCCGGTTATTCTCCATGCATCCCCCAAATAATCAATTAAAACAGAGCAAACTAGTTTATACTTCACCAGATTACTTCACAACTACATATAAAATGGTGCGAGCTTTTAAACAGAGGGGTTTTAGTCTGGCCACTGAGAAGGTTTTGTATGCACCCTTAATTGACGCAACATACGGTCTTGTTCAGTTGAACTAACAAAACTAGCTGCAAAAGATTCATGAGATAGGTAGCTATCTAATTGGTTCTAATATTAATCAATGTCTATTTGCATACAAATTTTTACACTAGAATGATTTAGAAAACAAGAAAAAAGAAAAAAACTTGAAAAGAAAATTTATGCTCTTTTGACATCCACAAATTTTGAACTTAAAATAAAAATAAAGTAGGAAACAAACTTTTATAGGAACAAGGCCCCAAGAGTTCAACTTAAAGTCTATCCAGAGAATTAGAAATAACAAATTAAAATGCAACACTTGGCATATGCTAACTATCATCAGAATATTCTAGATAAAGTCAAAGCTTTGACTCCATCAGGAACAACACTTTCACTTCATACTCCAACATGCAATACTTTGCATATATCGAGGATATCAGCTTCTTTTAAAATATCAGAATGGGGAATATCTACTAGGACTGAGATCAACCTACAAACTCAAAATTGCAAACAAAAACCTTTGCCACACCTCTGGTGTCTAGTATCTGGTTCTTCATCTCCTCGGCTTGGGCTCTAGGATCTTTTATTCACTTTTCTTCAATTGGTACTCTCAGAAAGCATTCAATACTTGATGCATATGTTCCTTCAAAATATCTTGTACTGCCTTCCAAGTGAGTTTAAGCCTAGTGTATTCTTTAAATACCTGGAGTATAATACCATTCCTCTGCACTTTATTTGGTTCATATTTAGCTATAGTGTTCCTACACTATATAATTTCATCAATGACCTCCCACATTAATAAATGAACAATATCTCTATTTATTCTTTCAATCCATTCCTTGAAGGCTTTAGCTTCTTTACCCTCCTATCCTAATGCCTAGGGATCACAACCTTGACGTACTAGAATTTCAATAAACTCTTGATCTTCATCAATCAATTTTCTACATTCCATGGTGACCTTTTCAAATCCTTCAATGCATTTCATTAGCATGCCACCTTCCCATTTCAATTGTTTCTTCCATTTTTCTGGCAATGGAAGTTCTTGTTCTGAGATTACATTTCCCTGTATTAATGCTTGGATATTTACTTGCACGAGAATTTCAATATTTTGCCTTTCTTCAATAACTTGCTCCTAACGAAATCTGCATTCACTTTCAAATCTTTTAGATTTCTTTGACCTATGGTATGCTTCCTGGTGCTTCCCTATTGCATCTATAATGAATTCTTCTCCCCGATTTACCTAGTACTCAATCCATTCTTCAAACATATTCATTTTGTGGCGAACTGTTGCAATCGCATCCACCTATTCTCGTGACATCAATACTAGATGTTGGGGAAATTCAGCTTGTGCTTGACGGGATAGGGTTAGTGACTTTATAAAATGTTCCAAGGTAGCAACCCATTCCTTCAATTCTCTTTTCTTCTTTGTATACTTCTGCACTCTAGCAATAGTAGCATCCAAATTCATTTTTATTTCTTCTAACTCTTGCCTCCAAGATGAGTGTCCAAGATTAATACTCATTATCTTATACTCCTTAGGTGTTATTTCATGTCTGTCTTTGTGAGCTATTGTAGTAGCTATATGGATGGTTTCATCACCATCTGCATTTCTTTGCATGACATGTTTTGCTTTTGCTCTGCACCTAGGCTTAGGAGTATCTACTTCTTGTATAAAACTATTAAGATTTAGAGGCAATATTTCCACTTCCATTGGGGAAGCCAATTCCCTGATCAACCAATCAGGTGTATCATCACCTTTCTCAACCTCTATAACATTTCTTTGTTCTTGGTTTCCACTTGATTTAGGAACTTCTATTTTATCTGTCACATCCTTTGAAATGGGAATTTCTTCAGTAATTTCTAGCGTAGATTCAAGATTACTAGGGTTTGGCATTGTCTCCTCTGTTTAAAGACTTATATTTTCATGTCTATCAAGATGTTCAACATCATCTCTCTAGATTTTACTTTCTTTATTCTCTGCTACATCAGGGTTTCATCATTTTCAATTCCATCACTTGAACACTGTGTAGCTTCTTCCTTTTCAATTTCAATTTCAACTTCAACATGGCCTTTCTCTTATTCTTCAAAGACATGCAACTATTCATTAACATTTGGAACATTCCCGAGTGAAGGTTGGGAATCAAAAGTATCTTCAACAATTATTTAATCAATAGGGCTCTGCTCTGTAGTCTCCCCTGTTTCCATCTCAAGGATATTAGGGTTCCCCACTTCTAAAGAGAGTGTTCCTTGTATAAATCTTTTTCTTCAATATTTTTGGGATTAGAACCCGTATCCTAAATCTCTTCTATCACTAGTTGTACCATAGGTTTATCTTTAGACTTATTTTCTTTCACTTTCTCCCACATGACACCCCATCTATCCATTTTTTCTTTTATTTTGGCTTCATCTTCTTCAGAAATATCCTCCAAAACTATAGGAGTTCCTCTCAATGCTTCTTTCATACTAGCCATGTTAACAAAAGTAGAAGTAAATAGTGTTATAGCCCTTTGAGATGCAAACCTGGTTTGTGTGACAACATTCTTTATTACTCTTGCTTCTTCATCACTAACCAATTTAGTTCTCGATTTCACTATAGAGGAAGATGCACCTTTGGGTCTTACTTTTGATTTATCTTTACTTGTTTTTGCATATTTCTACTTATTAGATGGCTTTATTGAAATTTCTTGTTTTGAAATTTCAGGGGTTCTTTCTTCAATCCTTATACCAAGAGTTGCCTTACTAGTTTTCCTTCTCTTCTTAGTAGGCTCTCCACTCTCAAATGTTATTTCATCTCTTTTTTCTTCTTCTTTTGTCTTCTAAGTATGTGCGCTCAATTCCTCTTTCTCTCAAAGCTTTACAAAAACCATCAACCAGTGTTGAGTGTATAACAAAACTGGTCTGAAGAACTCATTTGGGTCTAGGATGGGTTCATCATATACCCTATATTTGTTATAGACTTTATTCAACACTTGTCCATCATCCTCTTCCAATTGATCTAGAATGTCATGAAGCTTGAGAATCCAAGCAGATTTTAGAGACAATCTTTCATATTTTCTTATTCTTACTGTGTGCTCATCTTCACAATTAAGCCAATAATATTCTAAGTGTTGGACATGAGCACAATAAATAGCTATATTCTTGGAAATATTTCCCTCAATGTCATAATATATTCTCTAAAGTGGGAAATACTCAAAATTATATGTTCTTAATTCTTCTTCACACAAGTCAGCCACTCTGATTGCATTACACTTATAATTTCCTATGACAATGGGGAATTTGAAAGAGGCCTTCTTGCTAGCATGACTATAAATATCCTAAGATAGTTTCAACTTTCTCACCAATTCTAATTAAAAAATTTTGTATGTTGGTTACCTAGGCAACATGAATAAATTTCCACCAAATCCTTCCATCCTAATATAGGAGTAAGTGGGGAATTGAATGTACCAGCCTCCCATTGGTTGAATGATACTTTGTGCCTCTACAGTCAATCTTTTAGCTTTATCACCTTCCATTGTCCTGACTATTTTCATGGAGAACAAGTCATTGACTCTCTTGTAATTCTCTTTATATCCATGGATGGTGATCTGGGGTAAATGAGCATATATCAAACTGTTTCCTACCTTTGTGCTCAAAGTACCAATCTGTTTCAACCCTTTCTTGTTGGCTCTCATGGCACAGGAGTAAATCACATATGAATACATATAAAAGCACCTAGTTGTGGGAAATGTTGCTATTTGTTCATATAATTTCTCACTTATAGACTTTCTCCAATGCATTTGCATGAGACTTTCCATTAGGCTGGATATTATTACAAACATCTAGGGTTCAAGTTTACTTGCATCCCTTAAACTAGCTACCCTACTCAGCAAAGTTATAATATCTTGAATATCTTGGTTGAACATAGACCTTTGAATTAATTTGATATGTAATGTAATTGGTTCTTGGCACCATTGGGTACTCATAATTTCTCTATTGTGGGATTCAACATTCTGATACGTTTTTCCCTTTGCTTTCATATCAACATTATACATTTGTGTGTAAATAGGGAGCTCAAATGTGTATATAATTCCTTTCTGTGAGAGGCATGCATAAATTCTCTCTTCTTTCTCAATGACTCTTTTGGCTAGGTTGTAGTAATTCATACATTACATAAACAATTCAAGGGCCTCCATTTTTGGTGAAAACCCTCCTACTAAAAGTAACCCATTTGTAACAACATTTTTGGTACATTGAGAGGCATTTTCTTGTAGTACCCATGAACAATTTTCAATATCAGAAGCCCATCCCATATGAATGTCTATAACTACCACATTGATTGGTATGGATTGTGAATTGCAGTATTTGAATTCATCTTCTTCCCTTGTGTGAGAAGTACTCATTTTCTCTTGTGTGTTCTACATTTTCAAAATGTGTGTCTTGTGTGCAAGTTAGGGTTAAATTTAACCAAATTTTACAATTTATAAAACTTTTAGTTCATCTTTTGGTTAAATTCAAAAATCAAAGAATAATCAATATTTCAATTTCTAAAGGGAAAATACCATTTTCAAGACTTTTCATGCTTGAAAATCACTAACAGAGTGTTAGTTATTCAAAACATACCTGGTTCTAGTTGATGATGATAATATTTCAAAATGCAACTTCAAAACCCTTGGTAGCTGTATTCTTGGTTTCTCAAAATTTACCTCTCCTTGCACGCCAATATTATTTCATTCTTTCAATGTCCTTTGCAAATGTGTAGCATGACGTGAAGTGGAGTGTTACAAAAGCAACTGAATGCTTGAGGTGGTTCCAAGTACATAGGTAGTTCACCACCTTCATTAATTACTTGTTATTTCACATTAATTCCTTGAATAAAGGTGCAATCATTACAGATTAGGGTTCAAATTATGAACAACTAGATTTTTGTGCGGGCTCGCTACTAGAGGAGAAAGATGACACAGTGATCATATGTGGAAATCACGTGTCATGTTGATTCTCTATGAGGTATAGGTCATTAAAGATACGTGAACAATTTTTGATCACCGGGATTAAGACTTTTTGGTATTGACTTTAAGAAGAAACACTGGGATCTGGGAATTTACCTCCAAGCTTTAGAAAGAGAAGACCAAAACAAAACAAAAGACTGAGAACCGGGTTCAAGATAGATTAACAAATTTCAAAATAGAATCTCTGGTTTCTGACTTTTGAATAAGGAAAAGAAAAGGAAATAAAATTAAAATACCAAACTTCGATAAAAAAAAGGATATTAATAGGATTGACAACTCGAGTTAATGAAATACCAGGTGAAGCTAGGACAAAGTGAAGATACAATTTGCCTTGATGCAAATGCAGGACTCTGGGATTTCGGTTTATGGTAATATATTAAAATTTTATGAAAATACTAAAACATTGAATCTGGGGAGGAAAAGGATAAAAGAAAAGCCAAGAGAAATTGAAAATGAGACCAGCAACACGAGATGATGCAAAAGCAAACGAAAGTGAAAGGGAACAAAAGGTAAAAAATGGGGTCCACATTTTTCCAAAGGGGAAAAATGGGGCGTGTTGTGAGACCACACAATAGAATGGATCCATCAATGTAGTAAATTAATCCTTTTTCCATTAGTTTACTTTATGCATTTATTTTTCATGTTTCATTGTTATGTGGAGTTAAAAGAGGAAAATTAGGATGACCCATGGCTAAAATATAAAGAGCACAAGAGAGAACTCAAAGCTCAATAACACAACACAAACCCCCCCCCCACCCCCCCAAATTCACTCAATCAAAGAACCCCCCCCCAAAAAAAAAGATTTGGAACTTTATACTTAATGCAGTTATAATTGCCACTTGCAGGAAATAGCTAAGTAGAATTTTGATTTCAATGATTACAATTGCCAAAATAAGGCAAGATCAAATTGTGATCAACATGAAAAAGATCAAGATATGATCTATGCAATACAATTGCCAAAATGAGCCAAAAAAGGATATATGTTGAAAGTACAATTTTTACTCACAGTGAATAAAAACTAATAGTACCATTGTGAAGTTCTTGAAAAAATATGTACTTTTTAAAAAAATTGCACCTGAAAAGGAGTCCATATGAACTCGAATAGAGCCTCGAAAGTTCCAAAAGTGGAGACTTCTCAGCAACACCTGTGACAAATTGATTTTTTTGAAAAAAATGGTGCATAAAAATAAAAAACCGTTTGAACTAGCGCATAGAGCACAAAAAATTAGCCCAAATAAAAAAAATTGTTGATCAAAAGGAGTCAAAATGATCAAGATATGGGCCTCTGAAGTTCACCTACAAAATTAAAAAGCTCATTAGAGAAGGGGGAATTTTTTTTTGAAAATGGTTGATGTCATCAATTCACGGGCTTAAATTTGACATTTTGCAAATTGTCAAAAAGGAATATGATATCCACTGACAAAATACTCTTCTCGGTTGACTGCCTAGATGGAATCTTTTGGATGCTTATGTAATATGCTTTCATTCAACAGTGCCTTGCACAGAGGAATCTTTACACAAAATATAACATTGATATTTAATGAAGTCACCGGTGTTAAAGGAATTCACCGCTAATTAAAAAAAGAACCCTTCTTAGCTTATTCTTAACTTAGTGTGAGTCAGCACATAAGTTCATACTCTCAATAAAGTGGGGCCTAAATATAGTGTAAAAAAAACTCACCCTTGATAATTTTACACTAGGTTTAGCTCCCCCTATTTGCTTAGACCTAATTATGCATTTAATTTCTTATTTTATGAATATTTTTGGAAAATCAAACAATGGGAATGAAAATAAGAATTTAATATTTACCCTCGATGTTTAAGGCCCCAACAAGGATGAGTCTAGACTAGGGTTCCAAGCGCCCTTGTCCAACCCTTTCTGGCTCCAATTTGAATATTTCGGTGTCGGTATTTTATTATTTGAAAATTTTAATTTATTTGTTGGCTATCAATATTTAATTTTTGAGAAATTAGAAGAATTACATATATTACAAATCATTTTCACCATTTTAATCGTAACATCTTTATTGAGAAAATTGAAGATCCTAAATTTAGTCAAGGAAATTCAAAGGAAAATTTGGTAGCATTCTTACAACGCTTTCATCAATCAAGATCAAGCTTGCAAGATATTAAGAAGAATGAATTAAATTATGTCCAAGAAGCTATTATGATCAATCATACCATTATGTGAAGATGTATTGAGTTTTCATCTACATTCTTGATGCAACAATCTATTATGTTTTGGGAGCTAACCTTTTTCAAATCTATCAAGCAATCAAGGCATCCATCAATCAACATTTGTGGAAAATTTTGGATTGGTATCACTTCATCAAGGATTTCATATCAAGGTAACATTGCCATTTGTTATTTATCATTTCAATCAATTATTGTTGTTTTGGCCTTCTCCCGACCTAGGGTATGCCCTCTTGATCATCATCAATCATTGTATGTGGAGGTAGAAATACCAAAATGGGGTTTGACTTAGGAAAGCTCCTATAAAAAACAACATTTTCCCCTTCTTTTTATATGTGAAGCTCAGATCTGGGAGTTTCAACAAAAGATAGTTCTAGAAAACATAGAGCAAACTGTAACCTGCATTTCAAAATTTGCAGATCCAAAAAAGAAGCATTCCAATCTAGGGCATCCAACTCCCTTATCCTCTAATTTCAACCTCAGGTTTGTATCACAAGTGCACAAAATTTTTCTTGGCTCAAATTTGTCTTCTATTTCAAAAAATTTAGTTTCATCTGTGTGGAAAAAATTGTGTTTTCATATTAGGTTACATAAGAAAATTAAATCAAGTAATTAACATTAATTTCAATCAATTTACATATCAATACAAGAACTAGATCTAGTGTCGATTGGTTTTCCTTTCAATTTGTTATCCAATATCCTACCCTTGTTGGTTTGGCTTCTAATGTTAACTTGAAAAATTATTGATCTTAGTGATCTATACACTACGTCTAAGATCCCTTTTTCAACTAAACAGAAGATAGTTTGGATTGCTATACTTGACAATTGAACTATCTTGAATTTCTTACTCTTATATTTTTTCTTTTGAAACTTTAAGAAAGGATTTTGTCAAGGGTTCATTTGAAATAACTTAAAATAATAAGGATTTAGTGGAAGTGAATGTTTTTAGATTATAATGCAAGAAGTTTGTCTAAACTTGACCATGTATGACTAAAGTGAATATATGTGAACCATAAAAGCCACTTTCAAGTTTGATTTTGATTTGTATCATGTGTTATTCTATAACTAAAATGGTAGATATATAATAGAATTGTACTATTGGTTGAAAAGTCATTGTCAAACCTTTAAACTCACAACTTAAACCTAAAAGATAAACCTTATACTCAAAACCTAATTCAAAAACTTAAAACTAAAAACCATAAATCTAAAACCATTGTATTTTATGGGAAAACAACCCTATTTGACCTAGTAAAGAGGACTTATTGACTTGTTTCATGATTGGGTTAAGGCATAATCTTTGATGGGGGCTAAAATACAACCCTTATGAACATATTAGGGGTTTTATAGCAAGAGAATCTTATGCATGTGATATTTCTAAAGTGGTACTTGGTGAAATGATTTTTATCATGATGGTCAAGTAACACAACTCAATGTAAGGTTTTATCATTGGATGAGTAGTAGTTGGCTAGTATATTATTACTAGAGATCAATCAAGTGACACTTTATAACTATTGGATGAGTAGTAGTTGGCTAGAATATTATTAATAGATCAATCAAGTGACACTTTATAACTAAGTAATTGAATTCCATTTCATTAAGTGACACTTGATAATTGTAAGCTTTTAGAGGTAGTGTGTTTCTCAATTCAACTTATACTATATTACTTATCTAAACACTTAGAATCAAGGGTGATTTGAGATTCACATGTTAAGACCATTTTTAGTTGGATCCATCAATAGCTTGAGATTTTAAGGAAGATAATAAGTTCATTTATTTCTCTAGAAACTTATAAGTATGTTTGTAATTGTTTAGGGATGAAATTGGTTAATGAGGCTTGACTTATGTGCTCTATCCATAATTTTCATCACCCTAAATAGATAGCAGTCTAATTTTATGGGTCAATCTAGTTGAAGTGAAGAAATAAGTTGACAAAAAAGTAAAATATTTTAGAAACTCATAAATGATACAACTACATATATTTATTGATTTAGTATATTCTCCTTCTAATTAGTTATCTATCTTCAAATGTACAAAATTAAAATTCATCAAATGTGTATCATTTATAAAGAATATAAGAAATACCAATAAAAAAATTTGTATTAACTTAATATCCATGTAGGCATACAATTTTATATGCTAGTAAAACTATAATATATGTACAATAAAATTCTATAGGCTTATAACAAAACCATATAGGTGTACCATGTGGCATGTTGATAATAAAATAATACAAGAACAAGAAAGCCATATAGGGATAGAAAAAAGCCATAATATAATTAGTCCTCTCCACTGAGATGAAAGAGTCAACAACCCTTTGACTATTGAGTAGATGGAGAGGTAAGTGATGACTATTTCTTTCAAACCCATTGAATTGACCTCCTCTCTAAACATTTTTGGAGGTTCATGTAATATAATAAAAAATATACACATTAATATGTAAAAATAAAAAATAAAATGATATATAAGGGAATGATCACATACCACCATTTGATAATCAGTCTCAATCAATGGTTGGCTCTCTTTATCTATTTTAAGGGTACTTGCATTGTCTAGAGTTGTGTCCCCTATGAAAAACACCAAGGAAAAAAAGACTATACATGAATACCATTCAAATTTACACTAATAAACATGGGATGAAAAAAGAAAAAGGAAAAGAAAAATAATAATTTGGCTCATACCTCTATTAAAGGCATCAAAGAAAACTTTCCCACAACAATTCTCACCTACATTGTGTCATGGATATTAAGAGGAGTTTGAACTGGTATCAACAACTAAAAATAATAATAATGTTATTTCACCAAAATATGCCTCACGTTATCTACAAACATAATGATTAAACATAGTTATGCTTAGTTTATTGAAAGTTGTATGACCACTCCCACTAATAGGTCCTGATGTTGAAGGCACAACATCCACCTCTTCATCATCCAATATGAATTTTATGATTATTGTTCATATAAGGAAAAAATATTTGCATGTACTATATTTACTATTTATTTAGTAATTACATACCCATGGACTTGACATGGCCATGTAATTAGGAGTTGAAGGGTCAAAAAACATAGGATGAACACTTTAACCTTGAAATTTTATTATAATCAATTTATTTTAATTTTCAAGTATCATATATGACTATAATCAATCTTATATTTCAAAAGGAAATTATATGTTTGTTAATTTCAAATGTCATATCCAACAGGTCAAATGTAAACACCATATCATTCAATATGGATTTGTCTCACTCCTAGCCCCATGCATCCTAAGCATCCTCAAACCCATAATGAGAAAGAGACCCATAGTTTTAGTGGAGGTGAGGTGATCATCGTTACTTAGGACCTCTCCCTCATCACCCTATGTTAAAGTTCTAATATGTTGTAACAAGGTCTATATGAGGGAGTTGATCGGCTCTAGAATCTCCATCTCAATACTCTCCCTCACAATGGAAGGTATCATGGAATTTTAATTTTTTGCATACCAAGGGGTCTTTTTGCATAGTCATAGGCACAATTTTTCCCCTCGCTATCATGTGCAAAGCCCCCACCTCTTCCTTGGAAGTCACACATGTCAAATTAGTTCAAGATCTCATTAAGGACAAACTCACAACATAGTTTCCTAAAAAAATATTGAGGGCCTCATTATTTTTACATGGAGGATGGTCAAAAAATTTCTACCATATCTCTAATTTCCCCCTTTATTTCTTGGTGTTGGCACCAATGGATAGTGAACCTATTGCAAATACCATGCAGGGGTGCATTAGTTTGTGGATCAATAAATAATACATACAAATCTGATTTTAATATTTTATTTTATTTTACTTGTTGCTATGATAATTTTTAGACATAAATTTACCATTCTTCCTCCCTCATATTTGACCACGTATTAAGTTGGCCACTCATATAATCTACATGGATGATATATTTCAATGAGGTGGCGAGCATTCTTAGATGCGAACTAGCTCCACTTAGATTTTTTGACCTATCGATCAATGATTGGAGTTCCCTCTTATTGTTTTCAATTTTACCTATTATGTTTTCTTGTGTTTGAGTAGGATGTTGAGAAATTGATGGAGGATTTTTCTAAGAGTTTGGTTGTCCATATTCTTCACTAGGGTTTTCATTAATTGGTGAACTAGGTTTTTCATCATTCTGTGAAGGATTTTCAATTATTAAAAAATTAAAAAACATTGAATAAAAATCATTTCTAAATTTTTATTTTATTCAATTTTTAAACTAGAAAACTAGAAAAAACTACCTCCTCAAATGATTCCAATCAGGGGAGGTCCACAACACCACTCAACACAATCTCACACAAGTACAATCACTTTCAAGTCTCCAACCTTCAAACTCTCTCAATCTCAACAAACCTTCTCAATTCCTTGTAGCATACCCATTTGACTACATCGGGTATATCTTCTTAGAGAAGTAATTTCAATTCCAGGACCCATTTGGGTGTACAACAACATATAGACAAACCACAATAGGTTTCTTTTGAACATCTTCACCAAAACATGATTTCTACGCCAACTAGCCCTCAAATTAGGCCTATTTTACAAAGGACCTTTCCTCAGAACTACTTCCCAACCTAAAAAAATTATGGGGTAGCAATTAACAGATGTCAAAACCTCTAATTCCATAATTTATCCTCAATGTACGGCCTCCAAGTACCCTAACCCTGAAACCCTCAATTTCACCAACTTTCATGGGGTTTTATTGGAAACCTACACTCCAATATTTCTCTTAACCTTCCATTGCTTCCAACACAGTTAAATACACCTAAAAAAACTCAAAACATCATCGTACAACCATTTCCAACACTGTTTCATTGATTACTCACCTTAAACCACTAGATTTCAATGCAAAATCCACAAAATGACACCTAGGGCATCATGCCCAAACTCTCAATTGACCTTCCTTGCTCCTAAAAATGTACACATCCCCTATTATTATTATATTGGACCCATTCCAAAAGTTACAATGGCCACAGTGAGTGGAATGGGTTAGATTTACATTTTAAGGTCTTTCAAAACCCTTAAAATAGGGTTAACAGGTCAGTCACAGGAAAACAAGGATAACAATGTTTCAAATACAAGATAAGTCCCTTAAACCAAGTGAAAATATAAGTTAACACATTCCTTAAAGAAATCCCATAGGTTTCAAAGGAAAAATCTCTTGTACGGGATCATACAAGTGCTAGAAAAGTAAGAATACACAAAAAAATCTGGGAAAACAGAGATAAAGTAGAGTGATTTTTCCTTCCAATCTTCAATCCAGCCTTACATCAATTATTTTTCATCACATATATAGTTTTCCCCTCTAAAAATAACTACCTAACCTGCCACAACTACCTTTTGAAGTTTTGTGACCATTAGACTTCTCTAAGAGTTCAAATTTTGCAATTTTTGCTTACATCTTTTTGCTCAATATGACAACTTTTCATTATTTTGCAATATTACCAACTTAGACCTCTTAATCACCTAACAAGACTCAAACATGAATTATTACTATAGAAAATGGTCTGTGTGACCTTATTTATGCATATTGACTCCACACCTAGAACCTACTCATTCACCTCCTAGATAGACAAAAAGTTTTCAATGGTGCCCCTGCACCATACACCCCAACTTGGAAATTTTCCAAGTCTCTTGGAAATGTTGTTGTAACTTGTCCACCACTGTACCTTTCATTCCTTTGATCTTCTTTATTTCTTTTAATAGGTTAACCTTGCTTTGAATTCACATTGCACTTGCCATGCTTGTCCTCAGCTTCACCTTAATCATTCTCCAACTATGCACACTACTGAGTGGGGTGTTCTTCAACTTTTCCATAATCAAACACCGATTTCATACTCACCTTCACATATATACACAAACCTTTGTCAATTTTCCTATCTTCCCTCTTTATTTCATACTTAGATCTTTGTTTCACGCTCTTCTTAAATTCATCCTTACTTGTACTAGACTTGCAATTTTTTGTACCATCTCTTTTAGGTACCTCTATCAGACCTGCAACCAGCTTTTCCACTATCCCTGTATACACCTAAAAATGGTCACATCTCAATAGTTTGGTAATTAATTAAATATTTTTAATATTTAATTAAATCTCTGAATTCACTCTGTGTATAAATAAATCTAAATAATTTATTTATATTATTGATTCTTTCATTTCGATTAAATAAATAAGTTTATTTAATCACTTTTTTTATCCATTTCTTAATTAATTAAATAAATATTATGATTTATTTATATTAATTATCATATAATCTTGGCTTGAATATTTTATTCAAATAAAGATTAAATATTCTTTTCTTCTAAAAATCTTTTAAATTCCATTCACAATTAAATATTCCAAATATTTAATTAATTCTTCTAAAGTCTATTCACAATTAAATATCCCAAACATTTAATTAAATCTTCTAATGTCCATTCACATCAAAAATTCAAATCTTCCAACCCACATAACACATAAAATTAAATAAATTTATTTATTTATTTTGGATTTATCTACAACAACTGTGAAACAACTTTAAAATAGAAAATTAACAAATTTCTCTGTTTCTAAGAAAAGTTGTTCCCGTGAGTTGAAGAAAAACTTCCATTCTTCTCTCCAACCTCCCAACATCTTCCATCTTCCTCTCAACCTCTCCATCTCTCACCATTCAAATTTACCAGACAATCTCACAGCCATTGATCTTTGCCAGCTAGGCTCTTGCCTGCAAAGAGCTATAAAAAGGACTGCCGACTCTTTGAAAAAAAAGAGAAGCTTTTGTACAGGAAAACTATAGCCAATCTGCAATAGCACAACCTTTTATCATTCATAGCATTCTACATTTTAGCATAGCATAGCTTAGCATATTAGCAATCCATATTATGACCTATCATCCTCATATCATAGTTTCAATAGCATTCATAATCCACAGCCCCTGTGCATATCCGTATACCAACATTTCACTCCACCAGCATATAGGATAGAGAAGTACTCTCCCTTTGCATACTCATTCTGCAAGTTGTCATTCTAAGAAGCTTTGCTTATACAATCTGAGAGCAACAGCTTCAGGCGAATTACTGGAGATAGAGGACAATGGAACGATTCTGAAGAAGCTCTGTTTGATTTCTTTGATCTCATTCTATTTATCTTTCTTTAGTTTAATGTTGCATTGGTGTGTTTTTGTTATCTCATTTTGATACTAACATTTTCCAAACACATTTTTGGCACCCACCGTGGGGAAATTGCCCCAATTTTTAATATCTTTGTGCATATTTTTCTGATAGGTTACGGCTAGAAGAGCGTATTAGCACATCAAACATGATTCAGCGCATATCACACCTAGTTTAGCGCTCTTTAACTCTATTTTAGCACTCATTGTAGGTTCTTTAGCACCCATGGAGGATTCTCTAGCACTCTTTACAGATTCCACAGCGCATTTCAATGATTCCATAGCACCCTTTAATGATTTTGTAGTGCCCTTTAATGATTTTGCAGCGCCCTTTAATGATTCTATAGAGCCCTTTGATGTTTCCATAGATCATTTATATTTTAGCACTCTTGATGTTTGTTTTAGTGCATTTTTCTATTTTAGCATAGAATTTGTAAGTCTGCAACTGTAATCTGTGACCTAAGTGAAAATTTGACTAGATCTGACGCGACCGTGGCCAGTACAAGCTTTAAAAAAAAAAGAGAACCAATCCTAGGATAGTCACTTAATTCAAAAATGAAGCAATCCTAGGATAGTCATCTCATTTTCTATTTTGGACTAAAAAGAACTCCATGTCTTTGTGAAGCAATATCTTCACCTAGCATAGAAAACTATTTATTTGGGCTTAAAATTGAACTCTTGCTTGCTATGATTAAACGGTGATGGGTCTATGCTCTCCCCTTAACTGGGTGATCAAAATGCCAGACTCATCTATTCTATTTCATGCAATTTTAAGCTTTGATAAAACCTTTTAGAAGGCCTATCGTCATGGGAAAAAGTACTCACCCTATGGGAACGACCTAAGTGGGAACAACTAAAGCCAAGTTTTCCAACCCACTTTAATCAAATGCAGATGGTTGATGAAAATCCCATTCGACGGTAGTTTGCAAGATAACCATCCCCAAAGCCTTTGTTTTAAAGGTTGGGAGGTCTCCTGAGGGAGTTTATTATTGTTGCACCAAACGGAAACCCTTACTATGAACTTAGTGTAGTATCCAACTGAAGTCAGTTTCCGAACATCATAATAATCATAGTGTAGGGGAGGGAAGAATCTACCCTCAAGATACTCACCATATAACTACCAAGGACCGTTTGCTTAGGGGATTCGATATCCAGTTTCGTCACTCTAAGTACGTGCTTGTAAAAGACAAAAACACGGGCACCCCTTCAGGGGTGACACGGCTATGTGAGTTGATGCAGTTCTAAGATGTGGGTTGTTGATTATTATGGTGACCTACCTGAGTACTAAGATTGAGTTTGCTTGAACTATCTGTCATGTGTAAGACCTGTGAAAACAATTTTTGAAAAACATTTTGATCATACACTTAATGTTTAGTATAGGACTTAAAAACAACTATTCTACAACTTGCCTGATGTGTCTTCAAACCATTAATTTAGTAAAGGTCATCCAAAACTCATAATTACATTGATTACTCTCATGTTAAGAGATTGGAAATCCACAACTTTTGTTAAGAATTCCATTCTCAAATGAATAAAAAAGCCAAAGAAACCACTAAGCAACAAGAAACTATTAAAGAAAAGACAATTCTTGTACCAAAGTTGAAAGGTTTTACTTAAACATAGAACCTTTATCCATCGATATCACGACTGTGTTAGAGGTTTCACTAACAATTATGTTGTAGAACCATTATACTCATGGGCTTTCTTTCAAAGAAGAGCCCTTTCTCAAAGGCACAACCACAGTCAGTGTATTCATTCTTCTTATATTTCCCAACCTGCAATTGAATATTCTACTCGTCTGAATCAATTTTTGCAATAGAGAACTCAATCAAATTAGGCATTTATCACAAATCCATCTTTGTACGAAACTACGATCAAACTTCATAAAGTGCAAAGTCATTTTTCTTGGTCTTTCGTTTAAAATTCCCGCAAAAAATATTTTCATAATTTCAATTAGGGAAAACATGAGCTAAAGACTAGAAATCTTTTAAGTCATAGAATCTTCATTCTATCCTGACTTTCATATTTATCAAAAATTGCACTATTTCATTCTTTTGATCAAAATTTAGTAGAATTTGGGGCAAAGCTTATGCCTGTTGTCATGAGATCTTGAAAGCACATAGAAAAAGATGAAAGAGAAAGTACCACAAGCAAAATGGGTGATAATAGTGAGAAAGAAGAGAATCCATTTCATACTGAAGAGATAACAGAACAAAAGCTTCAAGAAACAGAGCAGGATCCCCAATTCCATACTCTTATGGAAAGGATTTTAGAACGAAACAAAGAAAGATATTTTCTTTCATTACCTAATCAAGGATCTAAGTTACCTTCTGATTTTAATATAGAAGGGATTAAAGAGAATCCTAAAACTCCTCCTAATGATTTTAGTGCCCTTACTCAACAGATAAAAGAATTACAAGGGAAAATAAAGTAAATTCAAGGGGGTGCAACAAAGAAGTATGTTGGATGACTTATGTCCTTATCCATTTGATGGGAGTCTTCAAATGATCTCTATTTCAAAACATTGTGAAATCCCTAAATTTGATAGGCACAATGGGAAAACTGACCCCATTGAACATGTGAGGGATTTATGAAATATGAGTCTAGAATTCGCTTATGAAGATACCTACTTAATACGATTGTTTCCACGAAGTTTGGGTGGAAAATCCATGGAGTGGCTTTCCAAGATCACTCCCCCCATCAAAACCTTTGAGGAGTTAATAAATCAGTTTATATCACAATACGCCTACAACATATAACACTAGATAACCAGGCTTGATCTTTGTAAAGTGAAACAAAAAGTAGGGGAATCTTTCACTACATTTTTGCAAAGATGGAGAAGATTGTTTGCACGATATTCTTGTCCTATTCTTGAAAAAGAAAAGATGGATATCTTCATCAATAGCCTAGATCAAGAATTAAGCTATAGGCTTAATCTTCATTGTCCTCCTAACTTTGAAAAATTGATTGAAAATGCAATCACCATTGAAGGGGCCTCAGTCAAAAGAGGAGTAATAAAACTTGATAATCCAAGTTCATCCAACCATAACAACAATGATAAAACAAGGTTTTGGAACATAAATAAAAATGTTGTCAATGATGGTATAGTGGATGCAAACAATCTACGAACAAGATCATCTATCTTCAACCTATCAAGTGCTCCACGAAAAAACCAACAAGGAAATACCAACCAACAAGGAAACAACAATCAACAAGGACAAAACTCCAATCAAGAAAGCATGACCAATCAAAACAACAAGGATAATCATGGTAATTTCAATAACATTCTTGGAAATACCCAAACATCAAATCCATCCAGACCTCCATTCTTTGCAAATTGATGGAATTTTACCACTTTGGGTCAATCTCTTGAGTCTGCTCTCAAGGAGCTTCTCGATAATAAAGTTATCACCTTACCACCACAAAGAGATTATGAGCCATGAGTCAAACCACCATCATGGAATGACTCATATTATTGCAATTGTCATCGATGTAAAGGTCATAGAACAAATAACTGTCAAGCCTTGCGAAATCTAGTACAAGATTTAATTGACAATGGCACCATCACAATTGAAGGACATCATACCAACGACGATCATCAAGCATTCAAAGATCCTTTACCAAACTATCAAAAGGGGGAAACATTAGATACCAAAGCGAAAAGTATAAATAATGTTGAAGACAACATAATCTGCCACATTTATGTAGATGATCAGTGGGTTAATGTTATCAAAATCAAGGAAAAACAAGAATATCAACAAGTTAATGTGACTACGAGAGGACAAGAAAAAATTATCTTAAAAGGAAGTTCATCTAAGGCAGCTATTCCTCCTCCAATTCATTATAATCTAGTTGATCAATTGAGAAAAGCATCAGCTCAAATCTCCATCCTTGAACTTCTCAAAATATCCCCCATACACAAGAATATTTTAGAAGAAGCTCTTGTAAACAAAACTATCGACACTGATCTAGATGTAAACAAATTCCAAGCCATGGTGGGACATTTTTCTTCCCCCACTTGTCTTTCATTCTCCAAAAAAGGTGATGCCTCCATGACACATCCGCATAATTCATCGCTTTATCTTGAAGTCATGATCCATAAACACCGAATTAGACGTGTCTTGATAGATGGAGGAGCCGGTTTAAATATTTGTACCTTAAAGCTGATACATGCTTTAGGAATATCAGAAAATTCCATTGATCCATGTAGAAAAATAACTATCAAGGCATGTGATGATGAAGAAAGAGCTTCTAAAGGAATAATAATGCTACCTAACAAAGTGGGACTTGTTGTGAAAAACACCTTTTGTCAGGTTCTAGATCGTGATCTTTCCTATAACATACTTTTGGGCCATCCATGGATTCATGATATACAAGCGGTACCATCAACATACCATCAATGCCTCAAGTTTCCATATGATGGATAGGAAATAACTATACAAGCTAACTACAATAGCACCCAAACTTGTTCAAATCTCTGTGCAACTCAAGACACCTTTGTGTCGCACAATAGGGAGGCTCTTACTGCTTCTTCTTCCAATCTACAAGGCCAATTGCAAGAATTGAAAAAGAATCTTGACACCAAGCTACATTTAAAAGACAAAGGAGTAGGCAAATATTCATTATGCCTTTCTAGCTTACCTCCTTCTCCAAGGTCACATGGTCAACCAACCCTATCAAATCAAAAGATTGCAATAGCCTCTACATCCCAAACTTCTGTGCTAATCACAAAGTTTGATGGAAAATTCATTAAAGCTAACACCACCGAGGAAGAATCCGAAGATATGGACATCCTAAGCTGGCTATACAAAGATGAAGATGAATCTCTCTTGCACATCAAGTTACCTACCAACCACTATGGCAAAGGGTATACCATCATGCAAAGAATGGGCTATGAAGGAAACGGTCCTATAGGAAAAAGAAAAGAAGGAATCATTGAGCCAATTCAACCTATTTCAATACATCCAAAAGATAAAATAGGACTTGGATATGGTAAAGAGATAGAAGAGTCAACTTCACAGCGAGAACAACAAGCTCATGAAGGAGAATCAATTTCAAATAAACCCCATGAAGATGTCACTCTACAAAAATTTTATGAATCAGTTTTCCAATTGTAGAATGGTTCAGACACTGATTCTAATGAATATGAATGGGACACCATCTATAATGATGAATTTTGGAGATACAAACAAGTTGATACCATACACAAATATGCACTTGTTCTCATACAAGGAGAAAGCTTGGGAACACAATCACTTGAATTTGAATCACGATATGAGGATGACTCAAGTGAGGATGATTCAAATTTTAATGAGATTGATGATCGACAGGAGAATACCATCATAGACCTTGTCCATCATGAAAATGACAACCATATCATGACTTTAACAGCTCAAGACCTTACTCAACCTAATGATCCCATACTTTAGTCTATCCGGAACTTATTGATTGGGACAACGATGCACCTATTCATATCCCTACATTCCATGATGATGAGGATATTGTAAATTTCCTTTGTTCATCTAATCAAGAAAACAAGTGTTCCATCAAAGAATCTCATACTCAATATTTTTATAGGGAGAGTGTCAAGTCTCTTAGCTGCAAAATAAATGAAATAAAAGATGGGTTTATCAGTGAAAACTGAAAAATGGCAGTGGTAGATCACAACAAGAGAAAAATAAAGAGCGAATCCGACGGTGAAAACCTTTTTGAGGCATTGAAGGATGAGAAACTTGACACTCTTCCCAAACATTATTAAGAAAGATCTTCTATTTTGATTGAGCCAACAAAATCAATCAACATAGGTACAACAGAGCAGCCAAAAATCTTGCAACTTGCAGCATCATTAATAGTAGAAGAAGTATTGAAATTCATAGAGTTCTTGAAGGAGAATCAAATCAATTTCACTTGGTCATATGCCGATATGCCAGGGTTAGATCCTAATCTGATAATGCATCATCTATCTATAAACACAAGGGAAAAACTTGTGAAGTAAAAACTCAGGAAAATGCATCCACATGTTGCATTATTGGCTAAAGAAGAGTTAAAGAAGCTTTTAGATGTTGAATTCATTTGGTTTATTGACTATGCAGAATGGATCTCCAATATCATACCTATTTCAAAGCCAGATGGAAGGATTAGAATTTGTATAGATTTTAGAGATTTGAACAAAGCATGTCCCAGAGATGACTTCCCTTTGCTAAACATAGACATGATTGTTGATTTAACTGTTGGCCATGCAATGTATTCATTAATGGATGGATTTTCAGGATACAACCAGATAAAGATTGCACCAGAGGATCAAGATAAAATAGTGTTCACATGCCCTTTGGGTACCTATTAATGGAACGTAATGCCATTTCGGTTAAAGAATGCAGGAGCTACATACCAATGGGAAATGACAACAATTTTTCATGATATGATGCATACATTCATGGAAGATTACATCGATGATCTCCTTGCCAAATCTAACACAAGAGAAGGACATCTTGAAATCTTGTTAAAGATCTTTATTAGAATGGAGAAGTTCAATGTTTGACTCAATCCAAAGAAATGTGTGTTCGGTGTTAAATCTAGAAAACTCCTGGGATACATTGTTTCAAAAAAGGGCATAGAGGTTGATCCAGGAAAAGTACAAGCTATAATGGACATGCCGCCACCATGAAATATCAGTCAACTCTGATCACTGCAATGATGACTACAATCCATCAGGAGGTTTATAGCTCAACTGGCAGATAAAAGCTTACCATTTACACATCTACTGCATAAAAATGTCCCATTCAAATGGGAGGAAAAGTGTGAAGCAGCATTTAATCAGATCAAGCAATATCTCATGAATCCACTAGTCCTAATTCCACCAGTTCCAAGAAAGCCACTCATACTCTATATTTCAGCAA
>VDFB02362789.1:40644-181235 GCA_007258455.2 Sequoia sempervirens | reverse complement strand
CAAGACTTGGTCAAGTTCATCTACTTGGAAGGTCTAGATATTGATCATGTCAAGGTGGTGCTAGACAATTTTGCTTCATACTTGCAAGAAAGATCCCACAAGGATGCAAAGGATAGCTAGGGAATGTGCAGAAAGAACATGACATGCATCTACATGTCAATTAATAAGTACAAGGTATTTTTCCATAGCATGTCAAACTATGATATTGCTATGTGCTAAGTGGACCATTCATTATCATGAGAGATGGGTTCATGTGAACCACTACTCATGAAATATGAGTCGATGAGTTTGACTCAAAAACTATGTAGTTGAATCCTGATAGCAATATCATAATCTACATGTCAAATTTTGACTTAAGATGTAATGCAAAGTTAGAATTCAAGAGTGCAAGTCAAGTGACTTTTGGACTTCTTTTTGTAATTTTGTCTCACATGGTTTTTGGCAGGGAAAACTTTTCACATTCCTCAATCCAACAAGCCTACAAATATGTAATTGAAATTAATTGTTAAGGGTCGGAAACCTTTTGAAATCAATACAATAAATTTTTGTCTCTCCAGTTTTGATCCTTTTGAAATCAATACAATACAATTTTGCTGCTCCACTTTTGAATTTTATTTCTTCTTTGTGGTGTTTCAATCTCTAAGCATGATATCTCTTGCTTTATATACTAATTCATGAATTTCAATGAGTTTGAAAGTTATCATATAGAATTTTTTTCAGCATCTAGGCTATGGAAGCTCTTTCTTTACCCTGCACTGCAAGTCAAGTGGTTGAGTTTGAGTCTTTTGTGGTTCATCCTTTTCATTGAAGATTGCACTATCTTGAGTATTGGCTATGGTATTTTGGGTTGTACCAAGAGCGATTTGAAGTTGAATTTGTTGGTTTGACAAATGGTGTATGGAATGTGAGAATAACAGGCTTAGACCTTCTAACTCGACTTTTCTCACCTTTTTATTTTCATAATTTTCTTTTTTTTGTTCTGCTGTTAGGTTTAGATGATTAAAATTTTGGTTATATTTTCTGTTTTAACTTTATATATTTGTGTTGTACAAGAATGATGGGTTCTTTGGCATAAAAGGCAGAAAATCAAAAGTTTTCATTGCTGTGTTGGAGTTTAAGAATCTTTTTTTCTTTTTGGTTAAAACAGAAATTAATTGTGTTGGGGTTTTTGATTTGGCAAATAATGTGTCTTCTCACATAACAGGGCAGAAATACAAGAGTCTCTGCAACTCCCATGTGGCATAATTCTGATTCTCAAGACTCATATGCTGTCATAAAATTCAGGACTATCATTTTGAGGACAAAAATTAAAATCTTTGTTAATTCTTCACAAGCTGCAGTTCTGATTTCAGATTTAGGGGCTGATATAAGAGTTTAAAAGGGTGTGAATCTCTTTCAAATTAATTCAAACCCTTGGGTTCGAAATTCTGATTTTAAATTGCTGCCATAAATCCTGTCAAGGCCTGATATCAATATATTGAAATCAAATTCAGGCATGAAAGTGTTTTAAGGTTGTATGCAACTGATTTCATTTTTTTAAACCATTAAACCTTGTTTGTGACTCTTAGTTTTCCACCAAAGCCCCTTGAATGGGATTGCCAAAGCAGTCTCTTACTTAAGTATTCCAAGCAACTTTGCAAACTTGCAAACCAAGTAAAGACTCTTGAGGCTAAACACCTTCCAAGAAGAGGAACATTTTCCATTCTAACATGTTGGCATACCAAACCACGCATCAACAAGGCGGATCTCAAGGGGAAGTTTGATCTTCATGAAGTACAAAAAGAACCTATTCCTTGTTTTGTTGCTCAATTGGCGTTAATCCTGTTATGAACAAGCAAGCTGATAATGGTGAATGGTTTGACAAACATTGGTTGGAGAGGAGGTTCTAAACTGACAAGTGCCAACTCTATGCATATATATAGTCTTTTACCATTCATATTATGGTATTCGTCAAGCTCAATAATGTGTGGGAGTTGGATGACCCCTCCAAAAGGGTTAAACATATTTAGTCACCCAACACTGAACTGAAAAATGCCTTTTTTAGATGGTAATTTTGCTTAGTAAACTGATTGTTGGTCAAGTTTGCTTTCCTACAGTTGAGAAATTATGCTATGTATGTAGTAATAGTCAATTAAGAATTTGTTCTTTGATTGTCCGTATACTCAACAGGTTTGGAATGAATTTTCTATTGCCTTGGATCAAAATCTCTATGTAAAAGAATAACACCTAGTTTGATCTTTTGTTCAGCGTCCAATACTGTCAAAGTAAATTTGTTTCTAAACTGTGAGCTATGATGTCCTCGGAAATTCTGTTGTTTTTATGGATTGATAGAAATATGGATTTATTTCAAGATATTACAAGGGATCTTATTGGCTTTTCTAGAGAAGTCGCACTCTCTAATGTTGTGTTGCAAATAAGCTTACAAGTTGGTACAGGTGTCCACAAATTGAAGAAGTTTATAATTGAAGGGGATCTTGTTCCTGCTCTTGAGGTTCCTTACAAACCAAAGGTCACTGTTCGTTGCTGGATCAGGGAGTTGAACAAAGTTAGATATGATCCTGATGGTTGGCATGTTCATGATGTCCCAATCGACTCAAATACTCATGATTAGTCTGAAGCTGTTGTTGTCTCTCCCATTATCGTTTCTTTAGACACCTCTTCTGATAGCAATAAGGAGGTCAGTTCTTCATACCTATCTGTTCCCTTCAGATTGTACCCAGATGGCTGGCTTTTAAAATGTGTTGAATTTAGGATTTAGTCTACCAACGACTGGCTTGCTGAAACAATTGCCTTGCAAGACAAGAAGATTGAAGCTAAAAGCAATGCCAAGACCAAGGAGGATATATAACAATGGTTTTTCTTTTTATATTGAGACTATTTATGATTTTGGCTGAGTCCTATAAGATAATATGTAATGTCAACAAACTTGTATATCTTCGTATGTCTGTTATATGTTGGAACTTCATACAGTGAGGATCTAGTCTTATTTTTTTGGTCTGTCATGTGATACTACTGTGGTTAATTGTAATGTCCCCTTCTCGAGCATGAATTTTTCTATTGACCGTTGGCCTATTCTGGAGACCCGTAGGCTTCTCGGGGGTGAAATTAGGGTTTCTTGGTTGGAGGTTTCTTTTGCTCGCAAATTGGTGATTGAACTGCAGATTCCTTTTGGGTTTTTCGTGATCTTCGCGGTGATGGGTTTTTCTTGGCATTCCGAGCACTTTCATGAATTTACTATTTTTAGTAAATTCTATTTCTGGCAGTGGTCCTGTTGGTTTCAGCACAGTTGGCTTTCTACTTCAGACTGTTCAGTTGGCTTATTCATTTTTGGCTTGGGGGCACAATTGGAGAGATAAGTTCGAATTATTTTAATAAAGTCATGTGTTAATGTTATATTTTGCTATTGACCCCCCCCCTTAGCCTAGTGATTGAACTTAAGTTGTTTTAAAAGTGGTCTTTGAGGGGTGGCGCCTCATGGGGATATTTTATATTTTTCTAAGGCTCAAAAAACAATGCTTGGAAATGGACGCCTATCTTGTGGAGGAGTTTATTTTAAATTAAAGTCAAAATTACCTTGAAGAAAAAGGGACGCCATCTTGGAGGGAATTGAAGTTATTTCAAATTTGAAAAGTTAGGGTTTCTAGAAGCTTCTGGAGAGTCTTCACAAAGTTATAAAAGGAGGTCTTGGGTCTTCATTTGGATTATCTGATATCTTGAGTAATGTTATGCTGCCAAAATGGTGTTGGACCGCTTCGAGGAATGAATGCCTCCTAGCTTGGCTCAACTTCGTGCTTGTGAGATAGCACCTAGTGGAGAGGTTTGCTTGCTTTTGAGTGATTTTGTAGTGAGTTGCTTTGTAGTTGTTGTCTCTTCATTGTAATCCTTATATTTGCAAAATAATTAAAAAAAATGGAGTTGCTGGTTTGTGTTGCAGATTGGAGTTTTACCTCATAAGTCTTGGTATGATTTTATTCCGGTTCTGGGTAGTCGACCCATGCAATTGCTAGTTGAGGGCGCCCCTTTATGTGAAGTTTGGGAATTTATGATGGAGTCTTTAATTTTTTAGAGCCAAGTCACCCCTCCTTGCAGCCGTACCATTCTGTCCTTGCTTGGGATTTGTGCACAAAAAAAAATACAGCAGTTTAGGTCTGATTTTTGGTTCTTACTTGGGCGCCTTTGTCTTAGGGAGCTAATGCATTTCGTTTGGGGTCGTTTGGTTGAGAATTGAGGGAGTTGTGATCATTTCAATTGGATTCTGTGTTGCTGGTTATTAGTTTCAGACCTTGGTACAGTCATATCAGTTTGCATTTAGGCTGTCATTTGAGTTGAGTTGGTGTTAGCGAGTCATGATAAGCATTGAGGAAGACACATTTACTATTGCAACGATTTAAAGAGCTCTAATACTTGATCTTGCAGGCATTCTTCAATATATTGTAAGCTGCACAGTAGTACTGTCAGCATTTCTTCTCATCATTCTCATCATGCTTTGTAATACCCACTGAATAAGTGGAAGAGGCTGGCTTGCCGCCTATTTACAATTGATTTGCATTGTACTTTCTTAGCATCTCCGCCCTATGGTAGCTCCATTCCCACTCCGGGATTGAAAGCACATTCTGCGTGTTGAGTTTACTTTTAGCGCTTGTAGTTGGTAGGGATCCTCTGACCATATGTTCGTCCATCTCGGGCACATTCTTGGTTAGAGTTAATCCTTCCACATTGCATTGAGATCCTCTGACCATATGCTCGCCGTCATCTAGCACATTCTTGGTTAGAGTTGAATTCTGCATCGCTTTGGTTTTTAAGTGCTAACCCTAATGGGTGTATGTTGTTGTAATTGCATTCAAAAATCGAAAAAATTTAGTTCGGTATTTTTCATTAATAGTCTAGAGAACACATAATGTGGCTGAATTTGGTGTTTCGTTAACATGATGCTCAACTGAGCTATATCCGTACTCTTTTGAGTCTTTGCTCAATATTTAAAAAAAATGTGCATTTCAAAATCTTGGAGGAAGCAAAACATGGATGTGAAAAGAGGGGAAAAAAAGAACATGTCAAGTACATTTCAAAATCTTAGAGGAAACCAATTTGTTTATCACCTCCTTCAAACTAGACATTTCCTATAAGTCTCCTCATTTATCTTGGCAACTCAAAAATCAGGCGAAGAAATTTCTATAGATTAAGATCTCATTAGGATCTCCATGGTCAAACAAAATGCCAGAAAATGTACAATAAAATTATCATTTAAAGTTTGGATTGGCAACTTGTGATGTAGTTTGTCTTTGTGGGATATGGTTCATGATCAATTTCCATTTCCACCTTTGTATCTATTGATGAATGATAGCTTAGGTCTGATATAAACAATGATTGCTATAAGCATCATCATTGTTTATATTAGATCTATTGCTCTTAATATTTCTGGAAATAAGTAATCGATTTTATAATGCATGTATAAAATCGAATTCAAATAAGATGATGTACAAATTACGCTTTGAATAAAGTTTTGTATTCTTAGACGCCATGTGTGATGGCATGTATCTGTTAACACTGTTTAAACTTGAATGGTCTTCGGCTACAGGCACCCGCGCGCTCAAAGGAACACGTTCCTTGAGCGGACGTGTCTCCAAGTGTGGAGACATGTCCTCTCAAGAGACATGTTCTTTGGATTTGGAACTCGCGGGCTCAAAGGAACGCGTCCCTTGAGCGGACGTGACTCCAAATGTGGAGACACGTCCTTGTAATGTCCCCTTCTCATCAGTGATCAGCTTTGCAGTTCTTCAGTCTATTCCGGAACCCGTAGACTGGAATGAGGTGAAAATTAGGGTTTCTTGGGCTTGGGTTTCTGTGGCATTCATATTATTTACTATTTTTAGTAAATGCTTGTTGTGGCAGTTGCAGTTGTCAATTCTTAATCCTTAGCAGTTGGAGCAATTGTTATATTTTGGTTTGGTCTTCAGTTGGCAAAAATATTATATTATTGGCATTTTGTTCTATTTCACTGTTGACCCCCACCTTGGCCTAAGGAGTTAACTTAAAGTTGTTTTAAAGTGGGGCCATGAAGGGTACGCCCTCATCAAAAGTTTAAATATTCTTTATTCAAATATTTCTTATCTTGAAAGTGGACGCCACTTTTATTGTTTTGAATAAAGTGTAATGTTGAAGGCCTTTTGGGACGCCACTTGAGAAGTTGACTGGTCTTTGTGAAGTGGAAGAGTCTCTTGTGTCTTTTGAGCTGCTTCTCAGGCGATTGAAGAGTCTTGATGAGTTCTTATTTATTGAAGGTCTTGGCTCCAGCATTTCATCCATGAAAATTATGCTAAAGTTATGCTGTCGAAATGACAATTGACATATTGCTTCGAGGAAGTCTACCTCCTAGCCTCTCATCCAATTTCGTGTTTGCAATATAACACCTAGTTGGTTTTCATTGCTGCTTCTCATCCAGACTAGCAGATTGAGCTCAACAGTTGAAGAATTTGGAGTTTTTTCATAGTTCTGGTTTCCTGGTTTTTACACAGCTGAAGCTGAGTTTTGTTCATAACTTCTGAAGTGAATTTTATTTTGTTCTGGGTACTTTGGCCATGCATTAGTTAACTGAAGGCGCCACCTTTCACAAAATATGGGAATTTATTTCCAAGTATTCAATTTTATCTTGCAAAATCGATTTTTGGTGAAGGTCGTACCATCTTGAGGTACATTGGAATTCGTGCCAAATTATTTGGAGTCTTTTGTGGCTGTTTTTGGATTGCATCTTGGGCGCCAGTCTTCTAGGGAGCTTTTGCAACTTATTTCACGTCATTCGGAGGAGAATTGAGTGAGTTATGAAGATTTCATTGATTCTCATAGTTGCAGATTGATATTTCCAGTTTCACAGTTTTGTATCAGATTGTAGTAGTTCTGATTTCTGATTTATTATCTGCTGTTAGAAAGTTCTACAAACATTGAAAAACATCTATCAATCTTGTGTTTGAAGATTATTGTAATTTCTAAGTAATTTGCAGCTTATTATTCATTTGTACAAACTGCAAACAGTAGTACTGTTCCAGTTTTTTAATTGCTGCAATTTCTTTCTGTATCTTCTCACATAAGTCCCCTGGATGGTTTACCGCCAGTGTGGTTAAATTGATTGTAATAACTTATACCCACTCATAGTGGTGAATCCCCACAGTTCTGTGGATGCCCGCCGCAGCGGATGAATTGCTTTTATTTGTAATCTTTTCCCCCCACTGTTTGGTGGTAGCGTGGAATTGTTTTCTCATGGCTGGTTATCCGCCTAATAGTTCATAATTTCAATTTCTTTGACTCCGTCATATGTTAGCACCTCGCCCTCAGTGGGATCTTGAGTGCACATTCTTGACGTTGAGTAGTTCTTCTGTTCAAGTTCAGTATCTTCCATTCAAGTTCGGATTTTAATTTGAGGCTAACGCTAATCCAATCATCTATTGCTGGTTATTTTGTGTTATTCCTTCGAAAAAATTGGTTAGCATATTTCAGTGGTATCAGAGCAGAAGACCCTGCCATCCTGTGGCAAATTGCAGTGGTTAACTGATGAGTGAAAAAGACACTAGGCCATACACTAGAAGTCAGGCCAGAAATCAGCATCAGTTTCCGCCCGTTCCTGAGGCAGATACCTTCTCAGCAGTTCTAAGAGACCTTGGTAAAACAGTAGAAGGTTCAGATAATTCAGTGGAAGTGGTTGATCACACAACTATCATAATGTCAGATTCAGTAAGAAGAGATAATGAAGAGAGGGATAGAGTGGAGAAGAAGTTTGACGGGATGATAGATATGATGTTCCGTTTGTTATCCAAGTTGGATCAGCAAGCAGCTCAGAGTATTATTCAGCCCCAAAATAACTCAGCTGGAGAAAATAGTGGAGTGAATGGAAATAATAATAGTGGCAGTCCTGAGGTGAATACTAGAGACAGAATTGTAGGTCAGCATACTGCAATTCATAGTGGGTCATCCTCTAGACCCCTCTTTCCTGTTTTCACACCAAGGGAAGAGCAACAACCAGTTGAGGCTACTCCAAACTTTGTTGATGATGCTCGTCAAGCCTATATGGAGTATGTTTCTTTACCTCTTGACTTGAGAGGAGCATGGACCTTTGATCAATTCATGAATCAAAGGAGTCGGAGAAATGGTGGTAGGAATGATCAACGTCCTCCTGCAGGCCCTAGAAATGATTTTTACCAAGCATTGGGAAAGATCACTATGGAACATTTTGATGGTGGTAACAAGTGTACAGCCAGGTCATGGGTGCAAAAGTTAGATAACTACCTCTCTCTTAGACCTATGCCGGAAGAAGATGCTATCAAATTTGCTACCTTGCACTTAGATGGCATAGCTCATGAATGGTGGACTCATGGTTTGGTCACTCTTGGCCATAACCTTATTCGCACATATGGAGAGTTTACAAATAAGCTGATTGAGAGATTTGACACCAAAGATCCGGAATTGAAATTTAGAGAATTGGCACAGTTGAAACAGCAAGGATCTTTAGAAAGTTATGTGGCTGATTTTCAGAGGTTGTCAGTAATGGTGCCCAAAATTACTGAAAGAAGACTTGTAGTTCTTTTTGCTGAAGGTTTAATGGAACCTTTGAAGGGTTGGGTCAAAGCATTTGATCCTCCAACATTGGATGAAGCCATCAAGAAAGCTAGGAGCATGGAGTTGGCAGCCCCAAGACCTAAATTTCACTCAAAAACATTCAGCCATAAGAAGGATAAAAAGCCATCTTCAAATCTGCCCAAGAAGTTCCCACCAAGGCTGTCCGAAGAGCTCAAAGAACAGCTTAGAAAGGATGGAGTTTGCTTCACTTGTCGTGAGCCTTGGGTGAAAGGCCACCGTTGCTATGGAAGAGGCAAAGTAGTTCAAATGGAGGGCTATTCTGATTATGGATCAGAATCTGATTCGTCTGATCAGCAATACGAATCAGCAAGTAGTGAAGGTGAAGAAGTTCAAGAAGACAAGTCCGAAGAGGTTGGAGATGGTAGTGCTTTTGCACAACTATCTAGTTTTCAAAAGAATGAATCTTTCAGGGTTCATGGAGTGGTAAATTCACAAAGGATAGTTGCTCTAATTGATACCGGAGCAACTCACAATTTTATTGATGAAGGACTAGTTGCTAGAAAAGGTTTAAAGACTGAAGATTTTGATGGTTTCAAAGTAATGGTTGCTGATGGTTTCACTATGTCTTGCACAAGGAGAATTCCTAATCTATCTTTGCAATTAGGGAATCATGAAATTAAGGATGATTTTTATGTGGTGGGTATAGGAGACACTGATGTTGTGTTAGGCATACAATGGCTGCGATCTCTTGGTGAGATCACATTGAATTTGCAAACCATGGAACTGAAATTTCAGTCTAATGGAAGGAAGGTTGTTTTAAGAGGGATGTCAAATGGAGGCCCTCGAATTGTGTCTTTGAAAAGGATGGAAAGGCTGATCCGCCATGATCAGGTTGAATGGGCTGCTGAATGTATGGTTTTACCAGCTGATCCGGTTGAGGAAAAAAGGCAATATCATCCTGATATTCAAGCCTTACTTTCAAAGAAAAGTAAAGTCTTTGGAAGCTTACCTCCTGGAAGACCTCCTGAAAGAGGTTCTGAGCATGTGATTGAGTTAGAAGAAGGAGCAAAACCAGTCATTACTACACCTTACCGCTATCCAAAGAGGCAGAAAGATGAAATTGAAAAAGCCATCAAGGAGCTGTTGGAAAGTGGTTTTATTAGACCAAGCAAGAGTCCATTTGCTTCAGCAGTAGTGCTGGTCAAAAAGAAAGATGGTACAATGCGTATGTGTGTTGACTATCGCGCATTAAATCAGAAAACCATCAAGAATAGATATCCTATCCCTAGGATTGATGAGCTTATTGATGAGCTCCATGGGGCAATGTTCTTCTCAAAGATTGATCTTCGTTCGGGCTATCACCAAATCAGAATGAGGGAGGAGGATATAGAAAAGACAGCGTTTAGATGCCACTTTGGGCATTTTGAATTTCTTGTCATGCCTTTTGGTTTGACAAATGCACCAGCCACATTCCAATCTTGTATGAACAAGATTTTTAGACAGCAGTTGAGGAAGTTTGTGCTCATCTTCTTCGACGATATTCTCATATTCAGTAAGTCATGGGAAGAGCACCTTAAGCATTTGGAAGAAGTGCTTAACATTTTAGAGGCGGAATGTTTATTCGCCAAAGAATCAAAGTGTGAGTTTGGGTTGGAAGAACTTTTATACCTTGGCCACATTATCAGTTCAAAGGGGGTGAAAGTGGATCCAGAAAAGATAAGGGCCATTCTTGATTGGCCAACTCCTAAGACTATTTCTCATTTGAGAGGGTTTTTAGGGTTATGTGGATTCTATAGAAGATTTGTTAAAGGTTATTCTCATCAAGCAGCACCTTTGACAGATCTTACAAAGAAAGGAGCTTTTCTTTGGACTAAGCAAGCACAAGAGGTTTTTGATAAGTTTAAACAGATCATGAGTTCGTGTCCTGTGTTGGCACTTCCGGATTTTTCAAAACCTTTTGAATTACAATGTGATGCTTCAGGAGAAGGAGTTGGAGCTGTCCTAATGCAAGACAAACATCCTATTGTCTTCGAGAGCAGAAAATTGAGAGGGGCAGAAAAAACTTACTCTATTTATGACAAAGAGATGCTTGCCATCATGCATGCTTTGTCTAAATTCCATCAATACTTGGTGGGAAGTAAATTTGTTGTTAAGATTGATCACAACAGTCTTAAACATTTTATGCGCCAAAAGGAATTGAATGAAAGGCAGCAAAAATGGGTAAGTAAACTCCAAGCATATGACTTTGACATTGAATATGTCAAAGGAAAAAATAATATAGTTGCTGATGCTCTCTCTAGAAGGCCTCATTTGCAATCAATTTGTGAGTTATCAGCTGATTGGAAAGAATTAATTGCTGCTGATTATGTTAAAAATCAGTTTGCAACCAGCTTGTTAGAAGGTCATTTGGTTGATGAAAGGTATAAGTTGGTTGATGGATTAATTTATTACAAAGATAGAATCTTTTTAGTGCAAGAATCTAAGCTTAAGAAAAAGATTCTACAATCTTTTCATGATGTTCCCCTTGCTGGTCATCAAGGGATTTTCAAGACTTATAAGCAGATTCGTGAAAGATTCACTTGGAAAGGTTTGAAAGATGAAGTCTTGAATTACATTAGAGAGTGTCCTATTTGTCAAAGGAATAAAAATGAACACTCTTTTCCTGCTGGTCTGCTTCAGCCCTTACCTATTCCGAATCAGAAGTGGGAAAGTATTGCCATGGACTTTATCACGGGGTTGCCCAAGGTGCAAGGACGTGATTGTATATTTGTTGTGGTTGATAGACTAACAAAATTTGCTCATTTCTTTGTTGTTACCACTTCATTTACAGCAGCTCAAGTGGCTGAGTTGTTTTTTAGAGAAGTGTTTCGTTTGCATGGGTTGCCTAGAACAATTGTCAGTGATAGGGACAGCAAGTTCCTAAGTGTTTTTTGGCAGGAGATCTTCAGATTGAGTGGGACAGTGCTTACTCCAAGCACAAGTTATCACCCACAAACCGATGGGCAGTCAGAAATTGTTAACAAGTGGTTAGAGGGCTACTTAAGGAACTATGTTTCAGGACAGCAGCGAGCTTGGATTAAATGGCTTCATTTAGGAGAGTATTGTTACAACTCTTCTTATCACATGTCAATTAAGATGTCTCCTTTTAAGGCTCTTTATGGTTATGAGGCTACTAACTTTGTTGATTTAGTGTTTGGTGATAGTAGAGCCCCACAAGCACTGGATATGTTACAACAAAGCCAAGACATCTTGAAAACTCTTAAGGAAAATCTGCAACAAGCTCAAAATCAGCAGAAGTTATACGCTGATCAGCAGCGTGTGGAAAGGTCTTTTGAAGTTGGGGACATGGTCTATTTGAGGTTTCAGCCATATAGACAATCTTCTCTCAAGAAGAGTGGTGCAGAAAAGTTGAAGCCACGCTTTTATGGTCCTTTCAAAATCACCAAAAGGATTGGTGAAGTTGCTTATGAGTTGGAACTTCCAGCTGAAAGCAAAATACATAATGTTTTTCATGTGTCTCGCCTCAAGAAGGCAATTGGACACAATGTGGTGGCTACATCAGAATTACCTCCATTGGATGAGGAAGGTCATTTAGTGTTGATTCCAGAAGAGATCCTTGACACTAGAGAACGTTCTTTGAGAAGAAGGACAATCAAAGAATATTTGGTTAGATGGAGGAATTTGCCTATTGAAGATGCTACGTGGGAAGGTGAACAGATTTTGTTGCATCCATCTTTGCAGTTGCTTGGGGACAAGCAATTTCGAGGAGGGCGGACTGTAATGTCCCCTTCTCATCAGTGATCAGCTTTGCAGTTCTTCAGTCTATTCCGGAACCCGTAGACTGGAATGAGGTGAAAATTAGGGTTTCTTGGGCTTGGGTTTCTGTGGCATTCATATTATTTACTATTTTTAGTAAATGCTTGTTGTGGCAGTTGCAGTTGTCAATTCTTAATCCTTAGCAGTTGGAGCAGTTGTTATATTTTGGTTTGGTCTTCAGTTGGCAAAAATATTATATTATTGGCATTTTGTTCTATTTCACTGTTGACCCCCACCTTGGCCTAAGGAGTTAACTTAAAGTTGTTTTAAAGTGGGGCCATGAAGGGTACGCCCTCATCAAAAGTTTAAATATTCTTTATTCAAATATTTCTTATCTTGAAAGTGGACGCCACTTTTATTGTTGTTGGTTTAAATTCGCACCTCTGGAATGCGGATTTGAAAACGGACAGCTATGCACAGATAAACTGCTCTTCAAATTAGGAGGGGAAGCTCCCTCTTGCTGATGATGTTTGAAAGAAAGAAAACTAAAACTAAGTTGCCTATCTTTTTGGATCAGCTTAGAGCACAAGGTTTTTTAAACACAAACGCCGCAGCTGAGATTTTCTGATAAGAAGTTCAACTACGACTAACTTAGACTAAAGACGTTCCTAACCTCTCAAGTAATAGCAGAGCAAGAGAAGTTAGAAATCAACAAGGTAGATTCTCTGACAAAAATACTTTAATAATCTCTCTCCCAACAAACACCTACACACTTCACTGTAAGCTGAAATAAAGATCATGAAAGCATAACATAGATAACGGAAATCTGAGATTTTCGACCAAGGCAAAAGAGGCTCATGATTTTATTACTCAAATCTCTGAAACAAAACTCCCTTCTAACATGCCTTGAACAAGAAATTGCAGCTAAGGAGGCTTGCAAACTTATTCTTAACACAATAGAAAACAGCAATCTCACTAACTCCTTGTTGGCTAAAGAGGCTCAACAATTTGCTTATCACAACACAATTGAACTGAAAATGAATAACAACTTGCTGCAATACAGGATCGCAATTTGCTAACACAATAACCGTTCCAACACAAAGTGAACTGACACTGAATAACAACTTACTGGCTAAAAGAGACTCAGCAGTTTGTTATCGCAATAACCGTTAAAAAAACTAAATGAGCAAAGGCTCTTATTTATAGAGAAGCAGAGGAGTAGGGAACCCTAAAATCTCGCTTGCTTTCACAATCTAGGGCTTGCTCAGCAAGCAAGCTTTATTACTAAATCTAGAAAGAAGAAACCTAAAAGCGGCGAGGCGCCAACTATTACATCTTATCTTCTTTCTATCCTCAAAGAATGGATAAGGATTATTCCAAGAATAGAAAAGCGGGGAAAAGCTTCTAGAAGAAAGCTGCTTTAAAGCTCGATCACATCCGCTAGGAAGTTTGAGCTGTGTCGGTTCGGTCATCTATGCCATCAACAGCAAAACACCGCTTTTCAAGAATATCTTCAGCATCTTCAATAGATCTCGGGAAATCTTCAACCTCATTGGCCGCTTTATTGAACTTTGCTGACATCACTGAAATATGACCTATCCTTCCGTAAGCCCGGGTAGCAACTATACAACTTTGATGAACTGATTTTGCACCTCCTCAAGCCGAAGTAGAACCATCTTCAAAGGCTGTCTTGAGGGGATCTCTATGACAAATTCACTGATGAAAAGGAGAGCTTCAACCACCCTTTGCCTGTAGGCAATGAATTCTTCAGATATCCTCTCATAGGTTTTAACTTTGAAAACATGGCGTTCTCTCCATGCAAGGATTTGTCTTTTGTGCTCCTTTGAAACTGCTGAACCGTAGGCTGTGTCTAAATCAGCAATGATAATCTCATGCCTAGGTTTTACTTCAGCCCATGTTTGTTCAAATCCTTGGATGCTTTGACGAAGTTTATGAGCATTCTCTCTCAACTAGAACATCCGAGCCAAGATCTCCTTTCCTCTGACAATGAAGCTCTCAATCCATTCCTGAGTCTCTTTCCCACATATGACCAGCTGTCTTAACTGATGGTGATCAGCTGGTGTCTCTAAGACCTGGGGCAGCAACTGGGTTGCTTGTGAAGAACCACGAACAAGGTTAGAGATGAAAAGCCTAAGCTGCTGATTTTCAGCCTTGAGGGCTGCCTTGTCTTCTCCATCTTTAAGCACTCTTTCATGTAGGTTTTCGGATACAACTTTGAAGAGACTCAAATCTGCATGTCTGGTATTTCTACCAAGATTAGCCTTGACCATTACAAAATCATCCATGTTCACCTCATCTCTATTCTTATCTTCTGGAGGCACAGCAGTCTCTACGACAATCTCGTTATCAGGATTCCTATCAAAGTGAACTTGCTTCTTTGCATTCTTCTTAGGAGGTTCCTGATAAATATTATCGAGATCATCAACACTCACTTGATATGAAGGCCTTCTCTTAACCCTTCCTAAGGAGTTCTCAAGCCAAGACACCGTAGTATCTTTACTAACTTCCTCAGGAGGTACTGCTGCGATCTCTTCATCATCTTCGATATCAAGATCAATGTGAATTGGTGACGAACCCGTCAAAGGTACAGGAACATGTGTTGAAGGTGGCTCCTCTGCTTCATTCTGAGGTATGGGCTCGTCAAGAGGAACTTCTGAATCAACTGTAGGCTGTTCTTGTATGACTATGCCTGAGAAATCCAACCTTCTCTTTACATTTTTATTTGATCTACATCCTTTGACGCCATCTTGAGACTGACTTTTACCCTTTCCTTTTGACTGTGCTGTAGAAGAAGAGGGAATTATCCTTGGCGGCTCTGCTACTGGAATAGAGTTCTTCCTTTTAAGCACTAAGAAAACCTTACTATACTCAATGACTTGTCTTGTTCTGTCTTCAACTGAAAGAGATTCCTTGTTTGCCCAATTAACTTGTGGAAGAGGCTGATCCTCGATTCTTTTCTGAGTGTACATTGGTAGAAGAACATCTTCATCATCATCAGAGAGCCCTTCTATATCTTCATTTAAGCAATCTTTCATCTGATGGAGAGTTAACCTGCTGTAGTTACGCCTTCGCACTTCAAACTCATCTGCACAGTTAGCCCAAAAATCTTCAAGTGCGGGTATGTGATTGTAATTCTTCTCCAACCGGCCAGCATAGACACCATGAGGATCAAATGACCACCTCTCACTGTAGGATTTGAGACCGAATTTATCTAATTCTTCTCCAATTGTCCTGGCATCTGCAGCAGTCCTGCATGTATAAATACCCAACCCTAATGGAAAGTGAAGAGAGGGTTTCTTTCTATTTCTCAAGACTGTGTGGACAGTGAGCTTGCCTCAAGAATTCCATGAAGATAACCTCATCTGACGGATACCTTGGCAACATGAGCGGGGCACCTGAATAACCATAAACCCTGAGATAGGTAAAGGTAGGAAACTGTATAAACCAATCCGCCCATTCTGCCATTGCTGCCCTAGCAACTGAAGATATGCGGGCGTGCAATTCATTGTCTAAGTCACGCACTGTGTACATCAAGAATGCCTCGTTCACCCTTTTGTAGTGGTGCAGCGACTTTGTGAATTCCAACTGGGGATAATATTATATATGTGTTGAACGCTCAAAGATCCCTCGGTGTTCAATCCTCTGAATTGACCTTGATAGGCCACCAAGTAGACTAGATATGACACCATGTGAAATACATGAAACTGGAAATATTCTGTTATTTGTTGATGTAGGCAATCACTAATCAAAGTAGGCCAGTCATAAAACTCGGTTTTCTTCATAATGTGAGGTATGGCATAAAACATCCAAGGTTGGAACTTGGTGGCATCCTCGGAACCAGTGACCCTGTTGAGCAAAGTGATGATGATAGCAACCTCGTCCTTGAACTCTCCTCGTCCGACATTCTTGGGCAATGTCTTATGTTTTTCTTTCATCCATCTACGGGCAATCTTCTTGCGTATTTGTCTTTATCATTCTACATCTTTTCATTCATCCCTCGAAGAGTTACACTTTAGGGCCACGGGGAATGGAAAAACACTTTTCAACCATATCAGGCTTTAGACTGCAAATCAACCTACCATCTGTTGACTGGATCTCCCTAGTAGCCGGGTTGTAATGCTTAATGCAAGCGATTACGAACTCAAGGCTCTGAACTGATATAGGAATAGATGCTGCTGCAAGGAGTCCAGAATGACCCAAATTCTTGATTGAAGTGTTGCCTGCTCTCTCCAAGGCATGTAGGTCGAACACCGGCTTGACATGATGCAAGTCTGTCTCAGCTGTTTTGATGTAATTGTGAAAAAGTGCTGATTCGGACTTGAAAACATTAGGAGTGTACTCCATTTCAGAAAACTTGAAGAATGACTGTAAACTCGCCTTGGTTCAGACAAGTCTTGTGCAATTTCTATTTTTAGAATGCTGATTTTTGATAGCTTCAACGGACGAATTTTTGAAATTTTTCTGAGATATGGGTTTTGTTCAGAATGGCGATACAAGACAACCCAGATCGTCCGTTTTTGAAAATCTTGAATTTTGACTGAAAAAGCAGCAAACCCTAATTTCTTCAATTTTTCTCGAAAAAAGCTGGCATCTGGGTTTTGTTCAAAATATCGTTAGAAATGGACCCAGTTGATTGGATTTGCAAAACTCTGACGTTTGATTGAAAAAGCAGCCTAACCCTAGGTTTTTAAAAAAAACTGCGATATGGGTTTTCTTCAGAAGACTGATTGGAAAGGACCCAGATGGTTGAATTTTGAATGCACTAAGGTTTTCACTGACATGCAAGATAAAGCACTTGCTGCAACTTGATGAAGTTCTTGAAAAATTCTTCAGAAAGATAGAGGCAAAAAGGCCAGATGACTGAAAAATTGAAGCCTTGGCCTTCTGCTTGAAAAACTTGATCTTCTGGAACAAAAAGCTTGAAAGAACAAGGGTTTATGCTTGCTGGTCTGAAAAATCTGATGTAAAACCAGCAACTATGGATTCTTGAATCACAAAAATTCTTCAAACTTGCTGCTCCAACTTTCTCCTCTGGATGCTACCTGCAAAAATAATGAAAAATACATTGAAAAGAAGTGTTAAATAGACTTAGGTTTTGATTTAGGTTTTGCTTTTTTTTCTGCTTTTATTTCAAAACCCTAAATCTCAGCCTCTTGAATTGGACGCCATCCTTCTCTTCTTGCAAAATTTTGAAATTTTGAAAATCTCAAAAATCTTCTAAGGCATGGAAAATTGGGCGCCTTTCTCCAAGAGGGGCGCTCAACTTCACCAGACTTAGTCAAAATTTCCACTTTTTCAACTTTCCTCATTTTAACACGCCACTTCGCCTTTGATTTCCCGTTGACAGGTTTACCCGACAGGCGAGCTGAGTGGTTCACTGTGTAGCCGGACTGATTCTGAAGAAGACGTTCTGGAGGCACCTCCGGCTAAAAACTTGATTTCGACCTCCGAATTCACGGGAGGCTTTTCCTTCTAGGGGCGCCCAGTTTCTTCAGTGTTAGCCATTTTTTTAATTTCCAAGTTCTTCATTAACTTCTCTTCCGCAGATGATCTTATTAAATCTTGAGCTCCGGGCGTCGGATTGCTGAATGGCTGTGCTCATCGCGAAGCTGACGGAGAATGAAGAGGGGTCCTCTGGAGACACGTTGGTCAAAAAGTTAATTTTTACCCTTCAAAAGGTTGGGCGCCTATCTTGACTGGGGGCACCCAGTTTACCAACACTTAGTTTATTTTTTGACCTTTTTCACTTTTGCTTTTGGATTTCTCTTTTCAACTCTTATTGGACCCTCTGTTCAGCCTTTTGAATCTGATGATTGTGAGCTCCGTTTGTCGTGCTGAATAGCTCACTGCAAAGCCAGTTGAATTCTGAAGACATCCCGTTGTAACTTTGACTGCAAGTTCATCTGTTTGCACCCTTGAAAAGTTGGGCGCCTTTCTCTTCTTAGGGCGCCCAGTTTCTCCAGACTTAGAAAAATTCTCAATTCAATCTTCTTCAAGTTTCAGATCTTCATTTTATACCTTCTACTTTGACTTGAATTTGCTGGAAACTGGATCGTCGGATGCTCTAACGGGGATATCCATCGCGAAGCTGACTGAACACTGAACAACTTCTATTGGGGATCCAAACCCTAATTCACTCATCTGGTGACCTAAAAAGGTGGGCGCCTTTCTTCAACAGGGGCGCCTAAATTCAGCAGTGTTAGAAAAATTCATGACTTTTCACTTTTCTTTCTCAATCCTCGTGCATGTTCATCATTTTACCTTCTACCGGAAGTTTGAATGCTAACATTGACGCCTGGCAGTCATATGACCTCCATTGATGACCTCGGAACTCCAGATATGCTTCTGAAAAAGTTGAATAGACCCAGTAGGGCAAAACTGATTATTTTAAGATTCTGACTGCACCAGCCTGATACGGACACATTTTGAGCCAATCAAAATCAGTTCGGACCCTGTCGAACCAACTTTCTATTTTTAGAAATTTTCTATTTTTAGAAAATTTTGCGATTATCCGTTCAAAAGAAACCGAGAAAAACCAGAAAATGTTACTATTTCGAGAAAATTTCTAAAATAGCAGTTTTCCTAAAATTTAGGGATGAAAAACTGAGATCTGGGTTTTGTAGGTTAAGCTTCTCTTAGCAGACCCAGATCGTCAGAAATTGAAAATTTTGTGTTTTAACCCTCCATGCAAGACATGCACACCCAAATTTTGACCTTTTTGACTGTTTCGACAAGACTTTTACTCATTTCTTCAAAATGTCTAAATGTAACAAAAATTTTAATTTTGGGGTACAACAATTGTTTTGAATAAAGTGTAATGTTGAAGGCCTTTTGGGACGCCACTTGAGAAGTTGACTGGTCTTTGTGAAGTGGAAGAGTCTCTTGTGTCTTTTGAGCTGCTTCTCAGGGGATTGAAGAGTCTTGATGAGTTCTTATTTATTGAAGGTCTTGGCTCCAGCATTTCATCCATGAAAATTATGCTAAAGTTATGCTGTCGAAATGACAATTGACATATTGCTTCGAGGAAGTCTACCTCCTAGCCTCTCATCCAATTTCGTGTTTGCAATATAACACCTAGTTGGTTTTCATTGCTGCTTCTCATCCAGACTAGCAGATTGAGCTCAACAGTTGAAGAATTTGGAGTTTTTCATAGTTCTGGTTTCCTGGTTTTTACACAGCTGAAGCTGAGTTTTGTTCATAACTTCTGAAGTGAATTTTATTTTGTTCTGGGTACTTTGGCCATGCATTAGTTAACTGAAGGCGCCACCTTTCACAAAATATGGGAATTTATTTCCAAGTATTCAATTTTATCTTGCAAAATCGATTTTTGGTGAAGGTCGTACCATCTTGAGGTACATTGGAATTCGTGCCAAATTATTTGGAGTCTTTTGTGGCTGTTTTTGGATTGCATCTTGGGCGCCAGTCTTCTAGGGAGCTTTTGCAACTTATTTCACGTCATTCGGAGGAGAATTGAGTGAGTTATGAAGATTTCATTGATTCTCATAGTTGCAGATTGATATTTCCAGTTTCACAGTTTTGTATCAGATTGTAGTAGTTCTGATTTCTGATTTATTATCTGCTGTTAGAAAGTTCTACAAACATTGAAAAACATCTATCAATCTTGTGTTTGAAGATTATTGTAATTTCTAAGTAATTTGCAGCTTATTATTCATTTGTACAAACTGCAAACAGTAGTACTGTTCCAGTTTTTTAATTGCTGCAATTTCTTTCTGTATCTTCTCACATAAGTCCCCTGGATGGTTTACCGCCAGTGTGGTTAAATTGATTGTAATAACTTATACCCACTCATAGTGGTGAATCCCCACAGTTCTGTGGATGCCCGCCGCAGCGGATGAATTGCTTTTATTTGTAATCTTTTCCCCCCACTGTTTGGTGGTAGCGTGGAATTGTTTTCTCATGGCTGGTTATCCGCCTAATAGTTCATAATTTCAATTTCTTTGACTCCGTCATATGTTAGCACCTCGCCCTCAGTGGGATCTTGAGTGCACATTCTTGACGTTGAGTAGTTCTTCTGTTCAAGTTCAGTATCTTCCATTCAAGTTCGGATTTTAATTTGAGGCTAACGCTAATCCAATCATCTATTGCTGGTTATTTTGTGTTATTCCTTTGAAAAAATTGGTTAGCATATTTCAGTCCTCTCAAGAGACGTGTCCCCTTGAAGGCGTGTCTCTATAATACAAATATTGAGTCCATTCCGAATATGCAGATCATCGAAATTTATTAATGTTCTGCATCCAGTTCATCCGGCATTAAGAGAAGTATTCAGAAATTCGTATATTGTCTTAGAATTTTATCACTTAGAATCTCTGGCCTTAGTTTGTTCTCAGTTTTAGCATCATTTTATATAACAGATTTGATTACATTTACATGGTATCAGAGCCACGTTGTGTGAATCCTAATCAAATCTAAAATCTGCTCAAGAAAATTCGTATTTTCTAGAATCGAATTTACATCACATTCTTCATAATGTCAAGTGTGATCAGATTTGAAGATCGCCTTGCAGGAGCAGACAATTTCACATCATGGAAATTTAGAATCATGATGATCCTTAGAGAGAATAAGCTAGATTCACTTGTGAAAGAAAACTTGGAGGAACCAAAGTCTGAATCTAAGAAAACTCAATGGACAGAAAACAATGAAAAGGCCATGAAAATCCTAGTAGATGCAATTAGGGATCATATAGTGCCCATCCTAGCAAAACATGAAACTGCATACCATATGTTCAAATCTCTTGAGAAAACTTATGAGATCAACAACACCTGCAGGACTCTTGCTTTAAAAAGGAAAATCAACAATGCTCAAATAAACAAAGGAGAGTCCATTAATGCATACTTCATGAGGATTAATGAACTAAGAGATCAATTATCCACAATTGGATATCAGATTGATAGCAAAGAATTAACTCTAATTGCACTAGGAGGCCTACCAAACTCATGGGAGTCATTTGTTCAAGGAATAAGTGCAAGATCCAAACTCCCTAAGTTTGATAGGCTAAGAACTGACTGTCTTCAAGAAGAAACAAGACTCTCCTCAAAAGAAAACAAACAAAAAAACGTAGATGAAGATATTCATGTACTCAACACATCGTCTAACAAAAGGAATAAGAAAAACTCCTACAAGAAAGGATCTTTTAAAAGAAAGAGAAATTCCAATGGAAAGGGATCTTCTAAGAAGAAAGACATTTCTCAAGTGCAATGCTTTAGGTCTGATCAATATGGCCAATATGCAATGAAATGCCCTGATAGATCAAAGCAACAAGCATCCTTTGCCAAAGTAGGAAAGACAAATTCAGATCATGAATCTGACAACTTTGTGTTCTATTCAGCATTATCTAGTCAAGTATCTAACAATTTCAACAACTGGGTAATTGATAGTGGTTCTTCGAGGCACATCACAAGGTTTAGAGAAAACTTAGACACTATGACTGAAGAGTCTGATGAAGATGTAACAATTGGGGATGACTCTACACATCAAGTAAAAGGGGTTGGAACTTGTTCCATCACATTGAAATCTGATCTCTCCCTTCAACTCTCTAGAATCTTATTTGTAACTGGTATAAAGAGGAATCTCATATCCATCTCTGCACTTGAAGACAACGGTTATAGAGTTACCTTCATGGATGGGAAAGTTCTAGCATGGCCTAAGAACTCAACAATCAAGAAAGCCCAAATCATAGGTGTGAGACAAGGGTACCTTTACAAACTTTGCACTGAAGTCAATCAAGCCCTTACCCTTGACACCTTTGATTCAAATGAGATCTGGCATAGAAGATTAGGACACCTTCATTTTCGTGCCCTACCTTCTATGGAAAAACTTGTAACAGGGTTACCTAAGTTAAAATCATCTCATGAAGGAAATTGTAAAGGTTGTGCCTTAGGAAAGAATTCAAAGGGATCCTTTCCCACTAGTTTGAGCAAAACCCTAAATGTGTTAGATCTGGTTCATTCCGACTTATGTGGACCCATGTCTGTACCTTCTAAAGCAGGATTTCTTTACTATGTCATATTTATAGACGACTTTTCTAGGAAAACCTGGATCTATTTCCTTAAGTGTAAAGAGTCAAGAGAAATTCTCAAAAGGTTCAAAGAGTTCAAAGCACTTACAAAAAACTTCTCCAGGAAGAAAATAAAAACCTTAAGGACAGACAATGGGAAAGAATACACCTCTGAATTTTTTAAGGAATTCTGCATGAGTGCTGGAATTAAGAGGGAGTTCACAGTGGCTTATAACCCTCAACAAAATGGGGTCGCTGAAAGAAAAAATAGAACCATTGTAGAAGCTGCCAAAGAAATGTTACTTGACCAAAACATTGAAACCTCTTTCTGGGCTGAAGCCTCTAGGACTGCTGTCTACATCCAAAATAGATGTCCTCATTCTCATATTGACAACAAAACTCCTGAAGAAGCCTTCACTGGCATAAAACCTGACATTAGTCACTTTAGGATTTTTGGTTGTCCCGTCTATATTCATGTGCCCAAGCAAAAGAGATTCAAACTTGAACCTTCCAAAAAGAAAGGGATATTTATAGGATACAGTGAAACCTCCAAAGCCTTCGGGATATTCATACCTGTTGATGTGATTTTTGTGACCATACCAAACAGCAGAACAAAATAGTTTTGGGGCTACTCCGTTCTCTCTTGATCAAAGTATTCCATGCGCTAAGATTGCGAGAAAGTTCGCATGTTCAACTCCAAGGTTCCTTAAGTGCGAATAGACCCAGTTTGGTTGATGTGTTTTGCTGTGTTCTTACGAGGGGACTTACGTAATTGTTCAGACTTCTCACAGTTAGCAGCTGATATGTAATTTGAAGGGAATTCCTACGTGTATGATTTGGCAATGTGGTTCCTTTCCTAAAACTAATCAGAAATGTACGGAAAGTAAAAAGGGGTAAGGCCTAAGAAACTAACACTCTATTCTAAATGCAGGATATGTGGAGCTTTGTTTCAATAGACTTCAACCGGATTTCACCTAGCCTCCGTCGGACAGCCTCAGTAAAATCGGTGCAATCTTCAAGGGAAATAGCAAAAGATGTTCAAGTTATAATTTAACATACATACACCATTAGAACGACGCATATAAGTATGTAAACACAACCGAAGTTAAACACAAAATAATCTCCGGTCGACCATAAAGGCGAACTTATCATCAACAAGCCGCTAGTGGTATGGAATAAAGCGAAGCTATCTCAATAAAACACCACACACCAAAGTAAGCTACTTGCATGAATTTAAACTACTTGGATACGAAAGGAAGAAGAAACCTTGCTAGCATTTCATGACAAGACGAATTCCATCATCAATGAAAAGATCTATTATCATAAAATGTGTTACACAACAATCTCCTCAAAAGTTTTCAAAGGGAAAACTTTCTCTCTTCTCCAAATTATGCAAAAATGCTCTACAATACTACACTATCTAGCTCTAATGCTAATGCTCTCTCAATGTCTACTATTCCAATGTCTGATATAATTCTAATGCCTTACAAATGAGGGGGACTCCCCCTTTTATAGCTAGCCAAGTCCCAAAGGACGGCTAGGGTTACAATCAATAGAGTGGCCAGAATCGTGCCACCTCAGCCCTAACCCTAAAAACTGCCAGAATAGGGAGTGGTACATTAAATGAATCAAAGATTCCCACTCACTCCCAAAAATAGAAAAAGGTAATAAATACTCCATATTCAGTCTTCTAGAAGATCTTCGTCCAGTAGTGCGTTCCCATTGGCCTTCTCTCTGACTGCCAACTCAACAAATCTGCTAAGTACGGCCTCAACCTCATGAACTGAAATAGGCGGAACACAATCTAGCTAAAACTCTAACACCGTGACTGAATGCTCATGCCTTGTACAAGATTTCCTCCAAGCAGCTAAGGAGTCCTGCGTGTTCTGGATCAAAGTGGAGAATGTAGCAGTATTCTCGAAATCATCCTGTACAAAGGTCTTAACATCTGCGAAGAAGGGAACCGACAAACCCCTCAAATTATCAACATAACTTCAATCGAGATTCAACCGCCTAGCAAATATGGCCTCGAAGGTATTCTGAACTCCATCTATAATGTTGGCCATGCCTTATGTATCTGGCTGAATCCGCCGGAGTGCCGCATCGAAGAAACCCGCATGTGATAGCGAAGAATACCACCGAGAGAAATCATATCGGTCATTCACTGAATGACACCTCCATCAATCAGCAGCTGCAATGGCACATGCCTCAACACCTCAAGACGCTGGATCACCCTACTCTGATAGATAGAGGCATCGCCCCAAGCATGATCCACCGCATCCATCCGTGTCAAAATAGTAGAGGCCTGCTGAAAAGCAAAAGATAGGTCCTCCATAAATTTCTCTGTCTCAGCACGAACTCCGGTGACCCATCTATCTGCCTCCTGTGCCATCCTCCCCAACTCTACCAAGCCGCTGATCGACTCTCTAGGAATATCTGCTGGAGGCTCTATCACTGGTACATCCTGCCCCCGAGAACGAGACAACTGCTAAACATATCCAATCAAGGCCTTGTGTTCTCGTTTCAACTTCTTATATTTCCCTTCTTTCTTGAATAACCTATCCTTGAGGGAAAGGAAGGAGTTATCACACTCCTCAACAATCTGAGCACCAGTAGGGCGTCCCAAATCTAGAGTGGTGACCACATAATTTTCAGGAACTGCTTCATTCCGGTCACACTCGACTCGTGGGACAGCAACGTGAAGAGTACGAGAGCCATCCTCATCAGTGGAGATCTTCGAAAACTTTCTTGCCTTCTTCTTCGGTGGAGGAGCACTGATCCGGTTCAAAAATTCTTCCATCTCAACTATTGGATCCATCTCCTCACTCGGGCTTCTTCTCATTCTATCTTTAAGCCAATCGGGCACCTCATACTGTATGTCGAAGGGCTGCTGCTCCTGTGCTTCGACCTCTCTAACCTGTTCAATTTCTTCTTCATTCTGGCGAGGCTCATCGTCCTCAAGTGGTTGAGTATCACCTGACACTATATCATCATCATCACCATCGTTCATGGCCTCCTCTAACTCCTGCTGAAACTGAGGGTCAGTAATAGTTCCCTCATCATCCTGCTGATCAATCCTAACAGGTATGTTGGCACTCTGGCCAATCGACTCCCTCTGCGGAGGCTGGATATCATCCTGTATTACCGGTACCTGATTCACTGCAATCCTTTGATCAGCAAACAAAGACACCTCCTGTATGCTTGGAGAACGCGTCTCCAAGGGTGTTGCCACTGTGACTCGTGGAGGTTCTGGCTGAACTATTTCTTTCTTTCTGGACTCTGGACCTCGTGTAATTTGTTTCTTTCTTCCTGTGGTGGGCGTCCTGTGATCTCCCATCATATTGTAAGTCAAGGCAATTGACCTACTCTTCAATCTGTTCACTCTCCTGTCAACCCATGCCCTGGTGAATGTCATAACTGGGATGGAAAGAGTATCCAAATCCGCAACCTCGGGCTCTGACCAATCTATAGGTGGAAGTGGAGTATCTCGAACAGCTGCATAATCTGGATGCACAACATCCATATCCTCATTGACCTGGTCCGGAACTGGAACAACCTCACACTCCCTGATCAGAGTAATCGGCAACCGAGAAAACATTCTCTTCCTTACTTCAATTTCATCAACTGCATCAGCCCAGTAATCTTCTATGGTGGCCTTATGCTTGAATTCCTCTGACAACACCCACTTGATGTTATGATGCGGGTCATAGTGTTGTCTACTTGTATGATATGAGAAGTGATAAAATTGAAGCTCACTTTCAGCTTCTCTAGCTGCCTGTATCGAAGGACACACCTCATCCGAGTTGCCCATCACAATTGGAAACTCTATCCCTCCTTTCTTTTTCTTCTTTTGAATTTTGTCAAAGGCTAGCAACTGTCTGGATATCTCTAGCATTATTATCTTATCTGTTGGGTACTTAGGCAGCCTATAAGGGTATGAAGAAAATCCTTGCAGCCTAATGTATGAAAATCTTGGAAACTGAATAAACCAGCACCCATACCTCTCAATCAGCTCCTGGGCATCTCTAGAGATTCTGTGGTGTAACCACTCCTGGAGCAGCCTCGTGATGTACATGGTGAATGAATCGTTGACACGTTTGTAGTAGGTTGTGCTCGAAAGGTGCAACTGTGTACACGCCACAACTGACGGGTTCCTTGTAAGAAATCCCCCTATACCTCGTCATTCGTGCCAACATATAAATGAGATAAGAGCTCATATAAAATCTCTTCGTTCTCCTCAAGCTCAGGAGCTGCTCATGTATATTGTCGCTTATCATCTCGGCCCAATTGACATAATCCTTGCCTTCTAGCACCAGGTTGATGTAATAAAACATCCAAGGCTCAAAAATGTAGGACTGTGGGCAACCACCAACCCTGCTCAGCATCATGATGAGATCACAGTATTCTTGTTTCAGGTCCTCCGCTATGATTTGTTTTGGCAACTTCGCACGAGATGGCTTAGGAGTGCTCATCCAATGGGTGTTAATTGTATCCATGCATCTCTCGAAAGCTGAAGCATACATCCGCTCCGCTCGCTCCCTGGACTTGTAAATCATATTCCTGTGCACCGGGATCCCGAAAGCTTCACCAATGGCCACCGGAGTAAGATTGGCAAGCACTTGGCCATCTGGTGACATGATCGACCGGTGTTCCTTCTCGTAGCAGTTAGCGCACTCCATTATCAGCTCCGAACACTGTATAGCTGGCGGAAAACCAGCAGCTGCATATAGCCCACTTCGGACGATGTTGTGCGAAGTAGCTGAAGCCCGATGACTTCCAATTCCAAACAGCCTGTTCTTGAAGGTTTCTAGGTTGACGGAGCCCAGGTTAGTGTCTGTCAACTTGCCCAGCTTTGAAATAAACTTAGACTCTGGCATGAATGTCTTGCTGAGCTTCTTGATCATAGCTTGTCTTGAGGCACCATTGTCCTTTCCAGTTGTCCTCGCTTCAGCCATCTGCAACATAACAAACATTCATCAGCAATTAAATTTAATAAAATAAGGCATTGTATAGGGGCTGCAGTCGAATTCTAGAAGCTGCAATAACTCTCGTGTTTGCAAACCTCAGCTTCTTCTCTTGAACAAGTTCGAATTCCAACACTTAGAACAGATTTCTAAGTGAACTTTGATGACTTTACTTCACTATCAGCAATCAGCAATTTCAACTTCTATGACTTCGTATCAGCAATCAGCAATTAGTAATCAGCAAGCTCGTACTTCTAAGTTCTCAGCAACTTACTTCAGGGCGTCCTCTTTTATTGGCAACTTCAAACAAATTTCAACCAGCAAGTCGTACCTTTCAAGCTTTCAACAACTTCAAACTCTCCAACCAGCAAGTGCGCACTTCTACTTCAGCAACTCAAGGCGTCTCCTTCTCAGCAACAATCAGATTTCGAACTCCTTCAAGCTTCAGCAACTCACTCAGACTTAGCAAATTTTGAATTCCTTCAAGCCTCAGCAGCTCACTACAATGCCTCAATCTCAGAGCAAATTCGCCTTCTTCAGTTGTGAAAACAAGTGAAAAACTTGCTCATTTTATAGCTAGAATTTGAATTCTAGAAGAAGTTAATTTTAGCCAGTGCCATTAAGCTCCACTACTCCACTTCAAGAATTCGAACTTTCCCTCTCTGGTGCTTATGACACTTGTCTCCAGTCGTCGGGAATATTATTCTTCTAGAAACTTGACTTTGACTAGCGTTTTTGAATTCCTTTTCGAAAAATTAATTTAAATTCATCATTTTTTACTCACCAGCCGGAGCTCTGTCATTTGAAATCGAATTCAACTTTTCTTCTGCTCTGGAAAATTCATCTTCGAAGAATTTAATCAAAATTATCTAGGCAACTCCCTTCAGATTCATTGTTCGAAGAAAATTCACTTTGAAAACACATTTTATTCATTTTTGCCTCAGAAAATTTAAAATTCTCCCTTAGGAAAATTCACAATTTGAGCACTAATTAAATTCTTCACTGAAAAAGTGTCAGCGAAGCTTGAAAGACTTGGAAATCCACCATTCATCACAAACGTCCAGTACCCAGAAGAAAATTTTCGTCAGAATGTCTCAAACTCATGGGTACCCAACAAACGGGTTCATTTAATTTTTCAATTTTGAACCTTAGAAAAATGTTATTTTCATCATTTAAACTCGTTCTTCGCCTATGATCACTCTGTGTTGCTCTGACTTCTTGAAAAATTTGAATCACCTTGCAATATCATCGTCTCTGACTGCATCTCTGAGGAAAGTTGCTTGTGCTCCGGAAAACTTCACCACCCTGAGGCTCTAGGCGTATTTTCTAAGAAGAAAATAATTTGCCTTAGAAATATTTTAATTATCTTGCATTTTGAGAACTTACCTTAAAAAAAATTTGTTTGCCAGTGGAGAGATATTTTTTATCAACTTCGTTTGGAAGAATTTACTCATTCCCGGCACGCCTTATTTCTCACTTCATACTTCACACTTGAAAGGCAATTTTATTAAAATTTCTAACGCCTTAGAGGAGTTCTCCAACACTTAGAAAATATTTCACTTTTCTACTTGAGGCGCCTAGCACACTTTATTTTATTTCCACCACCTTCAAGTATTTCAACGCCTTCAAGATATTCTAAAATCCCCCTTAGAAAATATTTTAACATCTTATAACTCCCCTCACTCTAGGCGCACAATTCACTTAGCATTTTATTCTCAACACCTTCAAATATTTTAACGCCTTATGACTCCCATCTCCCTAGGCGCATATAGCACTTAGCATTTGAAGAGGGATTAAAATTACGCCACACACCTTGAAATAATTTTCTAACACACATAGGCTTTAGGCGCCCAGCACACACATGAGGGAAAAATCACGCCACACATACCTTCACCATCTCACACGCTTTGAAAAATTCTAACGCCCTCAAGGTGTTTAATATCACCTTAGGCGCCCAACATTCTTGGAGAAAAATCACGCCTAACTCACCTTGGGCGCATTCTGAGGGTGGAGGAGGATAACGCCTAACATTTACACCCTTCACCATGCCTTGGTAATATTCTTCACCTCAATTACCACCTTAATTACTTTTCACATCCAAACATGGGCGCATTTTGTATAGAGAGGAGGACGAGATCTTTGACTTCTTGACTTTTCTTTCCCCTTGGGCGCATTTTGATGTGTCTAGTGGATAAGCTCAAGACAACGCCTCAAGAGTGACTCTTCGCCTTCTTTATTTTGTCCTCACATGCATGCATTTGGGCGCATTTTGCCCCTTGAGGAGGATGAAAAACGTTGACCCTGTTGACCAATTTGCTTTTGGGCGCATTTTGCCTTGTGTACAGGATGAACTTGTATTTTGGGCGCATTTGGAGGGGTGAGGCGGATTTTTCATTATTAGAAAATTTTCAACTTTTCCCCTTCCTTCTTGGGCGCATTTTGGCCTGGCAGCAGGACGAAGATCGTTGACTTTCTTTGACCTTTCCTTGCCTTGGGCACATTTTGACCCCTGAGCAGGATGAACGCCATACTTAGAATTTTCTATGCCTCCAACTGAGATGGGCGCATTTTACCAGGCCTGCTGGACGAGACTCCAGACTTAGACAAATTTTCATCATCCTCCGCCAGTATCGTGCCCTGCTATTTATAGTAAGTTCTCTGAATTTGCGCCTCTGAAGCTCAGATCAACTTGAAATTTTAAACATAGCTTCTTCGTAATCTTATCAACCTGTCGGCACTGCCATTTTTAATCACCCTGCTATTTTTAGCCTGTTTCTGAAGGTGGCTTACTATAAATAGTAAGCTCATGTTTCTGATAGCTCCCAAGCTCCGATCGAGTTGAAATTTGAATGAGGCGATCCTCACCCACGCGACTTGTTGGCGACAGCGGCGCATGCCGGATTACTATTTTTTAGCCGTTTCAATTTGACTTACTATAAATGGTAAGTGCTCGTTGACTTGAAATTTCACCCGGTATTGCCGAAAACGGCGATCGCGGTGGTTTACACCGGTTTTCGAAAATTCTGACCTTTTATGCCTCTTTTTGGGTCTCGAAGCTGGAAACCCTAATTTGCTTTGCATGCATACCAAATGATCTCTGTTTGCCTTCGTTTCTGCGACACTGCGATCAGCTCGTGATTCTGAACTGCTGGGTGGCGGCTGCCGGGACACACCTGCTAAAAATAGCAAGTTCCTTACTGAGTGAGAATCCTTGTTTGCATGTCATACCATCGCGAAGCTCTCGAAAAACCCATCAGGAATCATCCGACATGCAAAAGAAACCCTGACATGCAAACCCTAAAAATAGCCTCGGAAGGCTGAATTCTGAAAGTTGTCATCTCACTTTGCATGTTACATCGTTGCGAAGGTCATGAAAAACCCACAAGGAATATGCAGACATACAAAGAAAAACTCTGCACCTGCACCCTGAAATTTGCTCCGGAAGCTAGACTGCTAAAAATAGTAAGTTGTCCGTTTTTGCTCAAATTTTGCACGCGAGCAACTTGATATACTCTGAATGCAGTGTGACTGTCGGAACCTCAAAAATGCTGACGAACTGCTCTGAATTTCACACTTACTAAAAATAGTAAGTACCTCAGAATTCGATGAAAACTGGCTGGAAGCCTGCTGGATGTCTGCTGACAACAACGTTAAGTTCAATTTTCAATTTACTTACTTTACTTGACCTTGAATTGACCAGAAAAGTTCAAAACCCTAATTTCAGACTTGGCCAATATTTTAGCGTTTTAAGCTTCAATGACGGACACAACCCCCCCCGAAAGACGGACACCAGAAAAGAGACAGAGCGAGAGAGAGAGAAGAAAACCCAAGCCAAAAGACCGGAACGGAGCAAAATTTAGGGGGTCCCCATCTTGAATGGGGCAATGTGTGAAAAGGTCACAACAATACCCGGTGAAAATCAAATTGAATTGAGCAGAGATGTCATCTTTGAAGAAGACATTGCATTCAAGAGGGCAAGAAGTTCTAGTGAGACTGAAACCTATTCCCCTAGAGTACCTGAAATGGAACCTGCTCCTGAGATTCAGAGGGAGCATCCTAAGGAAATGTCACTTGAACTTCCTTCTACTTCAAATGAGATTACAAATGTCAATGGCAGAAAGAGACCACTTTGGGCCAAGAAGATGATCAAAGAAGCAGAGAATCATGCAGCACCCAAAGGAACGTTCAGGGAGAGTAAAAGACCCAAACGTTTCTCTAGCTATGTTGCTCTCATGAATGACATCATAAACTCCGAACCTGTCAGTGTTTCAAAAGCCTTCAGACATCAAGCATGGAAAGATGCAATGACGGAGGAATATCAGTCCATTCTAAAGAATGATGTATGGGATGTTGTGCCTAGACCAAAAGGGAAATTTGTTGTCTCTTCCAAATGGCTCTTCAAAATCAAGCATGCTGCTGATGGCAGTATAGAAAAACATAAAGCACGTTTTGTGGCAAGAGGTTTTTCTCAAAAGGAAGGCATTGATTAAGAAGAAACATTTGCACCTGTTGCCCGTTACACATCAGTGAGAGCAGTGTTAGCCATTGCAGTAGCTAAAGGCTAGAAGATCCATCAAATGGATGTAAAGACTGCCTTCCTGAATGGAACCATTGAAGAGGAAGTCTATCTGGAACAGCCTGAAGGTTTTATGATACATAAACCTGACTCACATGTATGCAGACTGAAGAAAGCTCTTTATGGACTTAAACAGGCTCCCAGGGTCTGGTATGAAAGAATTGACAGCTATCTCTTGGAATTAGGATTTTCCAAGAATGAGGCCAACTCCAATTTCTACTTCAAGGTAATCAAAGGTGATATGCTAATAATTATTTTATATGTTGATGACCTGCTAATAACAGGAGAAGATCACCTCATTGATCAAGGGAAGCAGGATCTAATTTCTGAATTTGACATGAAAGACGGGCATTCTACACTACTTCCTAGGTTTAGAAGTATGGTAGAAATCAGAGGGCATTATACTAAACCAAGGGAATTATACTATTGATATTCTGAAAAGATTTGGAATGTTGGACTGTAGACCGATGTCTACACCTATGGAAACCAACCTTCACAAATTGAAAGAAGTAGCAATAGAATCCAAGTGTGCAGATCCAACCCTTTACAGACAGATGATTGGATCCTTGATGTATCTGGTTAACACCAGACCTGATATTTGCTATGCAATGAATGTTCTCAGCCAATTCATGTGTGAGCCAAAGGAAATTCACTTAATGGCTGTGAAACATATTTTGAGATATCTTCAAGGCACTATTGGCTATGGTCTTCTTTACAAGAATGATCAACTAGATCTACATGGGTACTCTGATTCAGATTGGGCTGGAAGTGTAACCGATCGAAAAAGCACATCAGGATGTTGCTTCAGTTTAGGATCGGCTATGATCTCCTGGATTTGCAGAAAACAATCTTCAGTTGCACAGAGCTCAACAGAAGCGAATACATTGCAGCCTCAATGGGAGCAAGAGAAGCAGTTTGGCTTCGAATTGCTTGTGGGATTCTTTGGTGAGCCCTTTGAATCCTACAATTATTCATTGTGATAATCGAGTTGTATCAAACTCTCTCAGAATCCTGCCTTTCATGATAGATCTAAGCACATTGAGATCCCTATCATTATGTAAGAGATATGGTGGAAAGGAAAGTATTCAAGTATATTAGTACAAATGATCAAACAGACATTCTCACCAAGCCTCTCTCCCGAATCAAGGTAGAGCACTTCAGGAAGAAACTTGGTATGGTTGAAATGTAATTTGTTATTTATGTTTGAAATTCAAATTGTTTATCAAATTGTACTAATATATAAAGATGTTTAAATGTGTAAACTCTTTTGTCATGTGTGTGACTCTATGACTTTATGGGCCTACTCCCCCTGTGTACATTATTGAAAGGTGACGATCTTTCTAATAATGAACACTTGTATCTGACATTGTAAAGTGACGACTCTACAATGTTAAACTATCATGATAGATATCATGTGACTTGATATCTATGGATATATCATGATAGTATCTCTTGGACACTTTGGTTGATATCATGGGACTTGATATCATTTGTAGATCATTGTGATCCTTAAGAGATAATCATGGTGGATATTTATATCCGTGGATATGCCATGAATTATGGTAGACATCATGTGACTTGATGTTAGTGCACATACCATAGTGAAGATGTGTTATGAAGAATGTCATGTGACTTGACAACTTTGAGAAAAACATATCTTCGATATCACGTGTAAAGGTGATATCTTCACTTATTTTGAAATATCTTCCCTAAGCTAAGAGGGAGTGTTGATGAATGATAGCTTAGGTCTGATATAAACAATGATTGCTATAAGCATCATCATTGTTTATATTAGATCTATTGCTCTTAATATTTCTGGAAATAAGTAATCGATTTTATAAAGCATGTATAAAATCAAATTCAAATAAGATGATGTACAAATTACGCTTTGAATAAAGTTTTGTATTCTTAGACGCCATGTGTGATGGCACGTATTTGTTAACACTGTTTAAACTTGAATGGTCTTCAGCTACAGGCACCCGCGCGCTCAAAGGAACACGTTCCTTGAGTGGACGTGTCTCCAAGTGTGGAGACACGTCCTCTCAAGAGACGTGTTCTTTGGATTTGGAACTCACGGGCTCAAAGGAACACGTCCCTTGAGCGGACGTGTCTCCAAGTGTGGAGACATGTCCTCTCAAGAGACGTGTCCCCTTGAAGGCGTGTCTCTATAATTCAAATATTGAGTCCATTCCGAATATGCAGATCATCAAAATTTATTAATGTTCTGCATCCAGTTCATCCGGCATTAAGAGAAGTATTCAGAAATTCGTATTTTTTCTTAGAATTTTATCACTTAGAATCTCTGGCCTTAGTTTGTTCTCAGTTTTAGCATCATTTTATATAACAGATTTGATTACATTTACAGTATCTAAAACAATACGTACAGAAGTGATTTGGGCTATTATGCATAAAAACTGCCTGAAAACTGAGTTATATTTCCAAAGAAGTAATAAAAATTGTTTCCAGAAATGTGGATCTTAATTACTGTCAAAATGAGACGTTCTTGGAAATAAACAGACAATAGCAATTTCAAACAATAAAAAAGTTTTCCATCCTTTAGGTGTAATAAGTCTTGTTAAGTACTAAAATATGTGCATATGATATATGCTATTGATATAAAGTTTCTACCTGAACAAGAAGCAGCATTTGATTGATTGAAACCATGAAATTAGCAACCCAGATTTTAACCATAAATAAAAAATGAATTGTAACCATAACCATATCAAACCCACATAAGTTTATAAAATACTTTGTGCTCAGTAATTTGAATTCCACTAGATATCAATTGTCAATCAAAGAAGAATTCAAGGGAGAAAGAAAGTTACATTCTTAAATCTGGACACTGAAAGCCACTCCTAGTCAAGTAGTGCTCTGCCAATTCATCTGGAATCTACAAAGAAAGATATGTTTATTCCATGAGAAATTGACAGGCTATGCTGTATTAAGAAAGGAAATCTGGAAAAAGGCCAAGTGAAAAGAAGTACTGTTGGAGTGTAATCCATGAGTGACGATAAAAATTCAATAAGCATTGCATCATCATCCTGCTTTGGCTCTCCCATGTTGCTCCTCTTTCTTTCCTTCAATAACTTGTGCACACGAGACTGAATATAGAAACTGGACACTCTGATCATAAAAAGAATCATGTGAGATTGCAATATTTCCTCCTCGCATTACAAAATTTACATATATTTAAAACATACTAGAACAAATCACAGATTCTTTATAAACTAACCTTGAAGTGTTAAATTTTAGAAACATGGCAGTAAACTAATTGCTAGAAACAAGTATCATGCCTTTCCAACGCATGATATTCAAAGGAGAGAGACAAACTGATATGGCCCAAATAAATGCTTATTAAAACAAATTTTAATTAATAATCATTCAAGTCTATTCATCATTTTTTTAATTAGATGTAAAGTATTTAAATTAAAATGATCTATTGATAACATAATAAACACTTAAAATCGCACAAAATAAATAGCTAAATTTTAAAAAAGTTAATTATAAGGTAAAGGCATCAAGATACTGATAAAAAATCAAGACAATGACAATATGCTATCCGCGATAGGAGGTGTTATTTTTGTTTTAAAAATTGTGTTAAAGAGGTGGAGAGATATTATCCTAAATTATTTTTAATAACCCTCTCTATTTTATGGATATATAACTATTTTCTTCATAAAGAGAAACATAGTTTGTAATTACAGTGAAGGAGAAGCTGTATTCTTTGTCATTTGCCACTGCTACAAATATATGGTTTAGATTTTTGGAGGATTTGTTTACAATTGGGTAGTCCAATTTACATAAAACAGATCAAGTTCAAACAGTGAAAATTTTAAAGCAAAGAACGAACTTCAAAGATTTTAATTACTGTCAAATAAAACAAAAATCGAAATTCCAATTCAAACTTCAAAATTGTACATAAAACCCTGTACTGGATTTATTAAGTGAAAGGCTCTGCCCCTAAATAAACTTATACAGAAGATATAAAGTTGTTCATCAAAGGTCCAATCTAGAGATGGATTGTATCCAATACAAAACATTTCCTTGAATTAAATCCTGTCACTTTATCAGCAGAGTTGATAAACTGACATTTGAATGCTACTCTTCAGTCAATAATACACATTTCAGCAATTTCTATAATAGCATGTAACTTGGGGTCTGAAATAAAGCTTTTGTAATTTCAGGGTTTGAATAAATGAACGAATGAATGCCACCGGTTTCCTAAAATCTGATGTTGATTATTTAAAATATACAAAACAGAGTTGCTTGCTGGAATATTTTATTCATATGGAGCATATGAAAATTTGGATGTGTTTTAGAATAATTTTATCAACAAAGATTTAATATTTTTGCAAATTACTTTTTTCTTTCATATTCACTGTTGAATTTATTCGTGTCATGGGTATGGGCAGTGAGACGATTTGAAATATAGAGTTTTTAATGTTTTCTAGGAGAATTTTCCATTGATGTTAATGGGATTAGACATGCTTCATAACATGGGTAATTACATTAAATATTTTGGATGGTAGTTACTATAAATACCCAAAAATGCATGGGTCGATATTTTTAGTCCAATGATGATTAAACACCTGTACTAAGCCTTCATGGCATAAAAAGTGATAGTTGAACTCAGTTCCTAGGGCAATCCCATCAGTCAAGCCCCCTAAATCTCTCCCAACATGCCCCTAGTCCATTTTAGCCCCTCTGCACCTTGTCCCACTTTTTAGGGTCCTTTTTTCTTGTATTTCCATAATATGGATGCAGCTGTAGGGTACTTCTCAAACAACGAACACAAAACCTTCAGAGGGATGACAAAAACATTGTGGCCTTAGTGGAAACCATCGCCTACTAAAAACTGGCAATTTTTCGCACTATTAAATGACAGTTACTGTAAGTACCAAAAGATGCATGGATCAATATTTTGTCCTATGAAGATCAAACACCTGTACTAAGTCTTCATGGCATAAATAGCAATAGTCAACCTCATTTTTTACAATAATCTCGATTCTCATCAGTCAAACCCCCAAAACCTCTCCTAACATGCCTCCTAGTCCATTAAAGATAAGCAAAATAAATTCTATTGAAAAAATAAACATTGAATTTTGGATTAATAATCACAAATACTCACTGAACAACAATTTCACAAATATGCAAAGCTTGACAATCACCATTGGAAATCTAAATGCAAAATAGCTCTTATTTATAATGTTTACAAAGCTATTGCATGAAAATAAATAAAAAAACTAACTTCTACAAAGTAGAATAATTGGTTGCATGAAATGCAATTTTTATTGCAAAATCCCATCAACTAATTCTAAAATCAAGATCATGCAACCTTTAGTGAAGTTGTAAATTGAATTAATATGAACTATGACTTGATCCTTGTTAAAATATTTGTCATTGATGTCAAAGGCTGAGTATCTTTGTATAGCTGCACCTTGTCTAAGCTTTGTATTGCATATGTTTGAAGTTAAAGTTGTTGGAGTTAGCATAGTGGTGGACTTTATTCATAATCAGCTCTGCTCTGTAAGTGCCAAGTCAGTGTTTGAAAAGTCAATGCCAGGTCAACCTTTTGAAGAGGCACGATTTCTTGTTATGACTTTATATTGTTTGTCAGCAGCCTTTGAATTGATGCTTTCAGTTTGAAATCTCTAATAACCTCTGACTTCTGGCTGCGACAGCTCCACTTTGTTCATGCAATTATCAACCGCTTCAGATTTCTATATATGAGAAATTATTTTAGAATCTGTTTGATAATGCCTCTGATGTCTTTATTATTGGTCGATGGCAATGAATGCAGTGCCTTCAACATTACATCGTCTAGTGAAGTACACTTACAAAAACAAGGCCTACACAATCAAAACTGACCCAAATTCATATCACAATTGTTTGCAAACTGAAACAAGAATGACAAATCCTCTTACAACATTGACACCAACTACAAAAGTGGAACCTTTCCAAGTTGAGGATAAGGATAAGTGCCTTTCACCAGTGACAATGTCGTTGAAAGATGATTGGGGATCATTAGATTTCACACCTAAATTTGATGGGCAACACAAGATTATACAATTAAAGTCAAGAAAGGAGAAAGAAGCTTCCATAGTATCAACACTAGTTGAGTCATCAAAAGCATGTGAGTCCACAACTTTTAGCAAAGAAGAGGAAAACAACAATTATACATCCACATATGAAGAGTGTGATCATGAGAAACCACCAAATTCAAAAGAAATGGAAAAGCTTTATGGAAGAGGATATGAGCTTTGAAACAACTTGGCTATAATGGAAAAGGATGTGATGCTAAAGAACAAGGTATTTGTGTCCCTATAGAGTCTTACACACAAGAAACAACTAGCGGTCTTGGTTATTGTCCTTCAAAAGAAATGAAAGCATCACGAAACCTTCGCTCAATATCAATGTCATCTCGCACAACACTCCTAGGACAATTATTGCTTCATCTTCAAACACATGTCTTGGTAATGATTGGGGTCCATTAGATTTTACACCCTCCTTTAAAGAAGAGTACAAAATCTCACAATCTAAACCTAGAGAGTCTTGTGTATGTATGACACCTTGTAGTAAGCAACAAATATTTTTGTCACAAAAGAAGGGAACATCTTCTACTATTGATCGAGAGGGTACCTTGTCGAGGCTTCTCCAAGCCTACTTGATATCTCTCCCTCCAAGAACACGAAAGGAATTCTACAATAAGAGTTCATTTTGTGCATATCATCGAGTGCATGGCCGGCCATTCAACCAATGAATGTAAGGATTTGAGTAATAAAATTCAACATCTTAAGGATTGTGGTGCTCTCCTTGTGTTGATGCACCTATTTCCTCTAATTGATAATGATTTTCATCCTATCATGTTGCTCATCACTATGTGGCATTAGTAGCTTTATGTGTCTTGCTCATTGCCATTCATGATGGTACAATTTTAGGTGCAATCATATTTCTCTTGGCAGCAACATGATAGTTCTTCGTAGTTGTCTTTGTCTCTATGATTAGGGGGCAAGGATAACTAGTTTTTGGAAGTGTGCATTCTTTCCAAGGATCCCCTCTTCCTCTCTTTCTACTTAAAATACCAACATAGCAAGTATGTTGACATTTTAAGTGGGGGGCATATTGTCCCCCGATCATTGTTTGCATGTTCCCTTCTTAGTGATGATAACATACATCTCCTAGGAAGTGTGATTATTACATTGGCATTATTTTGGTATAATTTATTTGCACCCCCTGAGGTGAGTTTTGTTTGACATTTCTTGCTCCACTTTGTTCATAGAGGTTGAACTTAGTGTAGCATTGGCATAGCATCTTGATCATATTGTGGCACCTTATCAAAGTTATCAGGGAGTATCACTTTTGGTATGGTTGACGTATGGGAGCCTATAGACTTGGCATGACTTGCCCCTTGCCACTTGTTTTGTGGGATCACACCTTGTAGACCTAGTGTGTGTTTCTCATATTTGTCTTGGGGGCTCACCTAGTGTATATCAAACTGCACTTTGTGAGCATATATTTTCATGGCCACCGACCATAACACAACTTACTTACTTGTGGAACCATGTGTTTCATAACTGATTTTACATCTTTATGAGTGCATTTGATTGACGTAGCATAATACAACTTGCTAGTCCATCTTTCTTTCCTCCTTGCATTAATTTTGACATTGTATGTTTGTGTATCTTGTCTTGCTGCTTCATATCATACATATGTGTGTGTCCCTTTGTACTTATGTTGGTTGCCATGGGATCTTAGATCCTAGGGGCTTGCACAACCTCCTTGATCTTTGTCATCCTATCTCATCAACATTTGCGCACTTGGACCCCTCTTGACATATATTTGTCTACTTTAGTAAGAGTTTGAGTGTAGGGCTCATACTCTCACTAAAGTGTGGGCTAAATGTAGTGTAGAAAAATGTACTCCTTTACATTTTCACACTATGTTTGGGTCATGTTGACGTAGTTTTTGAGACCGCACCAACACAGAACAAAGTTTCCCAACGGATACTCTATTCTCTCTTGAACAAAGTATTCAGCATGCTAAGATTGCGAGTAAGTTCATGCTTTCAACTCCAAGGTTCCTTAAGTGCGAATAGACCCAGTTTGGTTGATGTGTATTGCTGTGTTCTTACGAGGGGACTTACGTAATTGTTCAGCCTTCTTGCAGTTAGCAGCCGGTATATGATTTGAAGGGGATTCTTGTACGTATGATTTGGCAATGTGGTTCGTTTTCCTAAAAACTAATCGGAAATATGCGGAAAGTAAAAGAGTATAGGGCCTAAGAAACTTGTACATCTACTCTAAATGCAGGATATGTGGAGCTTCGTTTTAGTAGACTTCAACCGAATTTCACCTAGCCTCACATCGGACAGCCTCAGTAAAATTGGTGCAATCTTCAAAGGGATAGCAAAAGATGTTCAAATTATGATCTAACATACATACACCATCACAACGACGCATATAAGCATGCAAACCACAATCGAAGCTAAACTCAAGATAATGTCCAGTTGACCACGCAAGGCGAACTTATCATCAACAAGCCGCTAGTGGTATGGAATGAAAGAAGCTACCTCAACAAAAATGCCACACATCAAAGTAAACTACTTGCATGAAAATTACGCTACTTGGATACGAAAGGAAGAAGAGACCTTGCTAGCTATTCATGACAAGACGAATTCCACCATCAATGAAAAGATCTATTGTCATGAAAAGTGTTACACAACAATCTCCACAAAAGTTTTCAAAGGGAAAACTTTCTTTCTTCTCCACTATGCAAAATGTCTACAATGCTCTACTTTCTAACTCTAGCTCTATCTGAATTCTGACTCTGATCTAATCTCCTGTTCTAATGCATTGCAAATGAGGGGGACTCCCCCTTTATATAGCTAGCCAAGTCCCAAAAGACGGCTAGGGTTACAATTAATAGAGTGGCCAGAATCGTGCCACCTCAGCCCTAACCCTAAAAACTGCCAGAATAGGGAGTGGTACATTAAATGAATCAAAGATTCCCACTCACTCCCAAAAATAGTAGATGTAATAAATGCCCATATTCAGTCTTCTAGAAGATCCTCGTCCAGTAGTGCATTCCCATTTGCCCTCTCTCTGATTGCCAACTCCACGAATCTGCCAAGTACAGCCTCAACCTCCTGAACTGAAATGGGTGGAATGCAATCTAACTGAAACTCTAACACTGTGACTGAATGCTCATGCCTTGCACAAGACTTTCTCCAAGCAGCTAAGGAATCCTGCGTGTTCTGGATCAAGGTGGAGAAAGTGGAGGTATTCTCGAAATCATCTTGTACAATGGTCTTAACATCTGAAAAGAAAGGTACTAGCCTAACCCTCAAATTATCAATATTAACCTCATCTGGATTCAGCCGACTAGCAAATATGGCCTCAAAAGTATTCTGAACTCCATCAATGATATTGGCCATAGCCTTATGTATCCTGGCTGAATCCGCCTGTGCTGCGTCGAAGAAGCCACGCCCCGTGATTGCTGAAGAATACCATCTCGAGAAATCATACCTGTCATTCTCCTGAATGACACCTCCATCAATCAGCAATCGCAACGGAACATGTCTCAATGCCTCAAGACGCTGAATTACTCTGCTCTGATAGATAGAAGGATCGCCCCAAGCATGATCCACTGCATCCATCCGTGTCAAAATACTAGAGGCCTGCCGGAAAGCAAAAGCAAGGTCCTCCATAAACTTCTCTGTCTCAACACGAACCCCTGTGACCCACTTATCTGCCTCCTGTGCCATCTTTCCTAACTCCATCAAGCCGCTGATCGACTCTCTAGGTATCTCCGCTAGAGGCTCTATCACTGGAATATCCTGCCCTCGAGAACGAGATAACTGTTGTACATATCCAATTAAGGCCTTGTGTTCTCTTTTCAACTTCTTATATTTCCCTTCTTTCTTGAATAATCTATCTTTGAGGGCAAGGAAGGAGTTATCACACTCCTCTACAATCTGCGCTCCAGTAGGGCGTCCCAAATCTAGAGTCGTGACCACATAATTCTCAGGCATTGCTTCATTTCGGTCACACTCAACTCGTGGCACAGCTACATGAAGGGCGAGAGCCATCCTCTTCAGTGGATATCTTCAAAATTTTCTTGCTTTCTTCTTCTGTGGAGGTGCACTGATCCTGTTCAAAAACTCTTCCATCTCAACTGCTGGATCAATCTCCTCACTGGGGCTTCTCCTCATTCTATCCTTAAGCCAATCAGGCACATCATACTGTATATCAAAGGGTTGTTCCTGTGCCTCTACCTCTCTAACTTGTTCAACTTCTTCATCATTCTGGCGAGGTTCATCATCCTCAAGTGGTTGAGTGTCACCTGAAACTATATCATCATCACCGCTCATGGTCATTTCTAATTCCTCGGCTGAAATCGGGTCGCTTGATAGTCCCTCATCATCCCGGCTGATCAACCTTAATGCGCGTTGACACTGCCAACTCCACTCTCCGCGGGAGGTCAATATTATCCTGCACTACTTGCACTGACCCAATGCATTTCTTCCGACGCAAACAAAGAAACCCTCTCGGAGCATACTTTGGAGAATCGGTGCCTCAACATGCACCCAACTCGTGGAGGCTCAACAGTAGGCCCCTCGGTTTAACCATTCTTTCTTTTCTCTCTGGCTCGACCTCGTGGTAATCTGCTGCTTCGCTGCGAGTGGGCGCCCCGTGATCTCCCCATCATATTAAAGTCAAGGTAATTGACCTACTCTTTCAATCCGGCTACACCGCTACAAACTCCAAGCCCTAGTGGAACGCCAGACCTGAATAGAAAGTGCATTCCAAAATCAGAATCTCAGTTTCTAATTCAACTGGGAGGTGGAAGTGGAGTATCTCTAACTGCTGCATAATCCGGATGGACGACATCCATATCTTCGTTCACCTGGTCTGGAACCGGCACAACTTCACACTCCCTGATCAAAGTAATAGGCAACCGAGAAAACATCTTTTTCCTTACTTCAATCTCATCAGCTGCATCAGCCCAATAATCCTCTATGGTGGCCTTATGTTTAAACTCCTCCGATAGTACCCACTTGATGTTATGATGTGGATCGTAGTGCTGTCGGCTAGTATGATATGAGAAATGATAAAATTGAAGTTCACTTTCAGCCTCTCTAGCTGCCTGAATTGAAGGACACGCCTCATCCAAGTTGCCCATGACAATTGGAAATTCTACCCCTCCCTTCTTCTTCTTTTGAATTTTATCAAAGGTAAGCAATTGCCTAGATATCTCTAACATTAAAATCTTATCTGTTGGGTACTTAGGCAGCCTATATGGGTATGATGAAAAACATTGCAGCCTAATATAAGAAAATCTCGGAAACTGTATGAACCAGCACCCATACCTTTCGATTAACTCCTGAGCATCCCTCGAGATTTTGTGATGTAACCGCTCCTGAAGCAGCCTCGTGATATACATGGTGAAGGAACCGTTGACACGCTTGTAGTGAGTTGTGCTTGCCAAATGTAACTGCGGACAAGCATCATATATCTTAAACTGATGGGAGCCACAACCGACAGGTTCCTTGTAAGAGATCCCCCTGTACTTTGTCATTCGTGCCAACATATAAATGATGTAGGAGCTCATGTAAAATGTCTTCGTTCTTCTTAAGCTCAGGAGCTGCTCATGTATATTATCACTTATCATCTCGGCCCAATTGACATAATCCTTTCCTTCTAGCACGAGATTGATGTAATAAAACATCCAAGGCTCAAAAATGAATGATTGTGCACAACCTCCAACCCTGCTCAGCATCATGATGAGATCACAATACTCTTGTTTCAAGTCATCCGCAATGATCTGCTTTGGAAACTTCGTACGAGAAGGCTTGGGAGTGCTCATCCAGTGAGTGTTAATTGTCTCCATGCATCTCTCGAATGCAGAAGCGTACATCCGCTCAGCCCGTTCTCTGGATTTGTAGATCATATTTTTGTGCACCGGGATTCCGAAAGCCTCACCAATGGCCGCTGGAGTAAGATTGGCTAGTACTTGGCCATCTGGTGACATGATTGACGGATGATCCTTCTCACAGTAATTGGCGCACTCCATCATCAGCTCCGAGCATTGAATGGCTGGCGGGAAACCAGCAGCTGCATATAACCCACTTCGAACAATATTGTGTGAAGTGGTCGAAGCCCAATGACTTCCAATTCCCAACATCCTGTTCTTGAAGGTCTCTAGGTTGACGGAGCCCAGGTTGGTGTCTGTCAGCTTGCCCAACTTTGAAATAAATTTTGATTCCGGCATGAATGTCTTGCTCAGTTTCTTGATCACAGCCTGCCTGGATGCACCATTGTCCTTGCCAGTCGCCCTTGCCTCAGCCATCTGCAACATAATAAGCATCAGCAATTTAATTTATAAAAATAAAATAAGACATTGCATAGGGGCTGCAGTCGACTTCTAGAAGCTGCAATGACTTTCTTATTTGCAAACCTCAGCTTCTTCTCTTCCAATAACTTCGAGCTTCAATACTTATAACAGATTCTAAGTAGACTTCAGCCTTAGCAACTTTTAATCAATGCCAATCAGCAACTTCGATAAACTTGTACTTTGCACCAGATTTGTACTTCACATCAGCAATCAGCAATCAACAAGTTCACACTTTGAAAATCTCTCAGCAATTCACTTCACTTCAAGGCGTCCCCCCTTCAACAACCAGCAACTTCAACTTCAGCAATGAATTAAGCTTCAGCCACACTCGTACCTTTCAAGCTTTCAGCAACTTCTCTTCTCCAACCAGCAAGTGCGCACCTCTTGACTTGGGCAATGGCACCTCTCAGCAACTCAAGGCGTCCCTCTTCAACAGCCAGCAACTTCAGCAAACTCCAGACTTAGCCAAAATTCGAACTCACTCAAGTTCCAGTCTTCAGCAACTCACTGCAATGTCAATCTCAGAGCAAGTTCAACTTCTTTCAGCTGTGAAGAATTAGTTAGAAATCTCTTCATTTTATAGCTCAAAATCGAATTCTAGAAGGAGCCAATTTTAGCCAGTGCATTAAACTTCCACTACTCCATTTCAAAGATTCGAATTCTCCCTCTCTGGTATTTCTGACACTTGTCTCTGGATGTCAGGAATCTTATTCTAAAATATACCGGCCCAATTTTTTTTCAATTTTTCAAAGACAAATTACAGTGAGTCAAGCACCCGTTAAGGTTAGTCAGAAAACCAAAACGTTGCTGAAAGTAACTCTAACCTGAATGTACACCAGGATCCCGAAAAGGGCAAGGTGTGAGCATTGGTCAGAGGGTCTCAAAAGTAAATGCTGGAAAGAAACTCTAACCACGAGATGCGCCGGCGAACGACGAGCATTCGGTCAGAGGGTCCCTATCTATTGCAATACTGGAAGGAAGCTCAACACCAAGCATGTGCTACTCAGTCCATGACAGACAAGAGGCGACCATATGGCGGAGTCTTTGAATTTACAAGCAAATTAAGAAAATAGGCGGCAAGCCAGCCTCTTCCACTTATTCAGTGGGCAAATACAAACATTGAAAAGTGCAAGAATACTAAAGATGCTGACAGTACTACTGTACAGCTTACAATATGTGAAAATTGCTTGCAATATCAAGTAAATAGAGCTCTTTAACCTTAGCAATGATAAGTATGTCTTTCTCAATGTTTTCCCAAGGATTCCTATCACTTTCCAACACAAGAACCACTCAAAATGCGAATTGATATGACTGTCACAAAGTCTGAAACTGGTAAACAGCAACACAGAATTGAGTGAAATGATCACAGCTCTTTCAAATCTCAACCAAATGACCCCAAACGAAGTGCATTAGTTCACTATGACCAAGGCGCCCAAGTAAGAACCAAAGACCAGTCCAAATCTGCAATATTTAATTTAACACAATTCCCAATGCAAGTACAGAAAGTACGGCCCAAGGAGAAGGGCGATTTTCTCATATAAAATTCAGCACTTTTCTAAAAATCATGAAACTTCACAAATGTTGGCGCCTCCCCTAGACAAATGCATATGTAAAACACCCAGAATGCAATCTTTTTGTATTTTTGAAATATGAATGAAAACAACAGTTTAGCTACGAACTCAGCAACTTCTGAAAGTGACATAAAAATGCAAACAACTGAACTACCAATGCAATTAACTCTCTACAAGCATACCTCACTACAAAATGCACTCAAACACAAGAAATATCTCCACTAGGTGCTGTCTCACAAGCACGAAGTCGAGCCAAGCTAGGAGGCATTCATTCCTCGAAGCAATTCTCTCACCATTTCGGCAGCATAACTTTACTCAAGACGTTGGATGATGAAACTGAAGACCAAGACCTCCTTTTAAAGACTTGAGATGACTGTCCAGAAGCTTCTAGAAACCCAGCATTTCAAATTTTGAGTAACTCCTTTTCCCTCCAAAAGTGGCGTCCCTTTTGCCTTAGCAAATTTGACATTTTAAATTACAATAAACTCCAAGGTGGGCGTCCCCTTCTCCAACATTGATTTTTGACATTAGAAAATATAAAATAATCCTCATGGGGCGCCACCCCTTCAAAAGCCACCTTTTAAAAACAACTTAAGTTCCAACACTAGGCTAAGGGGGGGTCAACAGCAAAATATAACATTAAACATGCCTTTATTAAAATTAATTCAACTTATCTCACCAAACGAGCCCCGAAGCCGAAATTGAGCAAAACCAACTGAACAACTGAAGTAGAAGGTTAATCGAGCCGAGACCAACAAGACCACTGCCAGAAATAGAATTTACTAAAAATAGTAAATTCGTGAAAGTGCTTAGAATGCCAAAACGAACACATCACCGAAAAGCTCACGAAAAACCCAGAAGGAATCCGCAATTCAAACGCCAATCCGTGAGCACAAGAAACCACCAGCCAAGAAACCCTAATTTCACCACCGAGAAGCCTACGGGTCTCCAGAATAGGCCAACGGTAAATCAGAAGAAGTCATGCTCGAGAAGGGGACATTACATATTCTTCTAGAAACTTGACTTTGACTGGCATCTTTGAATTTGCTTTTGAAAAATTTAATTTAAATTCATCTTTTAATTTACCAGTCGGAGCTCTATCACTTGAGTTTCGAATTTAACTCTTCATCATCTCTGGAAAATTCATCTTCGAAGAATTCGATCACAATCATCTAGGCAACTTACTTCAAATTCATCATTCAAAGAAATTCACTTTGGAAAGTCGTTTTATTCAAATTTGCCTTAGAAGATTTTAAATTTTCCCCTTAGGAAAATTCACAATTTGAGCACTGATTAAATTCTTCACAGAAAAAGTGTTGGCGAAATTCGGGAGACTTGGAAATCCATCTATCATTGTGAACGTTCAATACCCAGAAGAGAATTTTCTTCAGAACGCCTTGAATCCATGAGTACCCAACGAACGGGTTCATTTAATTTTTGAATTTTTGAACCTTAGAAAAATATTATTCTATCAAATTAAAATCCATTCTTCGCCTGTGATCATCCTGTGTTGCTCCGACTTGAGAAATTTGAGTTCATCTGCATTATCATCATTCTCTGACTTCATCACTGAGAAAATTTGCCGGTGCTCAGACAAATTTTGCCACCTTGAGCTCTAGGCGTATTTTCTAAGGGAGAAAATATTTTGCCTTAGAAAATATTTTTAAATCATCTTGCACTCTGAGAATTTGCCTTAGAAAATTTTGCTTCATTCGCCAGTGTGGAAAATTTTATCAACTCTACTTAGAAAAATTTTATTCACGCCTAGCACACTTTTATTTCCCATTCCACACTAGCATTTTACTTCACACTTGCAAGGCAATTTTATTTAAAATCCTAACGCCTTAGAAATATTTCATTTTTCTTTACTCAACATCTTAGGCGCATATTGCACACTTAGCATTTTTATTTCCACCACCTTAGAATATTTTCTAACACATCACTTCACCACGCCTAGCATCTTATTTTCACACTTCACTCGCCTTAGGAAATTCTCCAACACCCACCACTTTGGGCGCATTTTGGACTAGATGAAGGAAAACGCCTAGCACTTACCACCCTTTACCACGCCTTGGCAACAATTCACTCACCTTTCACCTCACTTACCAGCTTGCACTTACTTTTTACCACCTAAACTTTGGCGCATTTAGGCATGTCTACTGGATGACTCTTCAACTTCACCTTTTTGTCTTCACATGAGCTTGTTTGGGCGCATTTCACCCCTTGAGGAGGACGAATTTCCTTTGACTTGTTGACCCTCTCCCAACTTGAGCGCATTTTTATGTAGCTGAAGGATAAAGATTGTTGACTTGTTTGACTCATTCCTCTTTTGGGCGCATTTTCATGTAGGTGGAGGATGAAACTTGTAACAACGCCTAGAGTGACCCTTCACCTTCCGTTTTTTTGTCTTTACATGCATGTATTTTTGCGCATTTTCATGTAGGTGGAGGATGAAACTTGCAACTTGGGCGCATTTTGAAGGTGGTGGTGGATATCCAGACTTAGACAATTTTTTAGCTTTTTCCTCTTCAATGTTGGGCGCATTTTGCTAGGCCAACAGGATAAAAAATGTTGACTTTCTTTGACCACTTGTGCTTTGGGCGCATTTTGCCCCTGATGAAGGATGAACTCATACTTAGAAATTTTTTTGTGCTTGGCATATGCTTGAAGGCGCATTTAGGCTGGGCAGAAGGATGAAAGACGTTGACCTTCTTTGACTTTCTTCCCTTGGGCGCATTTTGGCCTGTGTACTGGACGAACTTGACTCTTAGAAAATTTTCATGCCTCCTTACTAGCTGGGCGCATTTTGCCATAGCTGCAAGATTGAAGTTCCAGACTTAGACTTTTCATCGTTTTCGCCAGTATTCATGCCCTGCTATTTATAGTAAGTCCTCTCAATTTTGCACCTCTAAAGCTCGGAACGTCTTGAAATTTTGCACACTGGATCCTCACGACCTTGTGGTCCTGTCGACACTGCCACTTTTAGTCACCCTGCTATTTATAGCATGTTTTTGAAGGTGGTTTACTATAAATAGTAACCGCTTGTTTCTGATAGCTCCACTGCTCGGATTGACTTGAAATTTGAATGAGGTGCTCCTCACCACGTGACCTTACTGTCGACACTGATGCATGCGCCTGATTTACTATTTTTAGCAGTTTCCAATCTGACTTACTATAAATAGTAAGTGTTCCGTTTGACTTGAAATTTTACCAGCAGATAGCCTGAAGGATGCTGACGCGGTGGTTTACACCGGTTTTCGAAAATTTTGATTTTTACCCTTCTTTTCAGGCCCCAAATTGGAAACCCTAATTCGCTCTGCATGCATATCAAATGAACTCTATTTCTCTTCGTTTCTGCGGCACTGCGATCAGCTTGTGATTCTGAACTGCTGGGAAGCGGCTGCCGGGACATACCTGCTAAAAATAGCAAGTTTCGTACTGAGTGAGTATCTCCATTTGCATGTCACATCACTACGAAGCTCTCGAAAAACCCATCAGGAATCATCCAATATGCAAAAGAAACTCTGACATGCAAGCCCTAAAAATAGCCTCGGAAGACTGAATTCTGAAAGTGGTCATCTCGTCTTGCATGTTATATCATTGCGAAGGTCTCGAAAAACCCAGAAGGAATATGCCAACATGCAAAGAAAAACTCTGCATCTGAGCCCTGAAATTTGCCCCGGAAGCTGGACTGCTAAAAATAGAAAGTTGTCTGTTTTCGCTCAAATTTTGCATACGAACAGCCTGATGCGCTCTGAATGCCATGTGACCGTTGGAATCTCAAAAATGCTGATGAATTGCCTGTAATTTCACACTTACTAAAAATAGTAAGTACCTCAGAATCAGATGAAAATTTGTTGAGAGCCTGCTGGAAACATGCTGACAACAATGTTAAGCTCTGCTTTCAATTTATTGACTTCGTTCGACCTTGGACTGACCAGGAAAGATGAAACCCTAATTTTCAGACTTGGTCAATTTCACGTTTCAGCTCATTGACGGGCGCAACCCCCGAAAGGCGAACATCAGAAAAGAGACAGAGTGGGAGAGAGAGAAGAAAACCCAAGCCAAAAGACCAGAATGGAGCAAAAATTTAGGGGGTCCCCATTTGAATGGGGCGATGTGCGAAAAGGTCACAACAGGTCCCCTTAATTAATTGGACTTAATTAAGCCTATAATTGGCCCAAATATGCATTCACGAGCCTAATTAATTTTGTTTTCCGAAAGGGGAACTCACATTTAATTAATGCCTACATTGAACTTAACATCTTGGAGATTGAGTGTCCTAGGTTTAGGTCCTAGGACCCATTCACCAAAGCTTAAGTCTCGGGACCCAATTTTTAATATGTTTTTGGCAGCATTTTAATGATCTAAATTCAAATTGCAAAGATCGGCTTGTGGTGTTTAATTGTTGGGTAATTAAGGAAACACCTATAAATACAGTCTTTTTATCAATTCAAATTTAAGCAAAAATCTAGCATTAAGGCAACTTTCACAAGAGCAAAGATTATTGTCAAGAGCATTGGAGAGAAAATTTATCAGTCATCTACAACAGCATTCAAGATCCTATCATGATGTCAAGATTTATGTGTGTTCATGCATGTTTTTGGAGCTAACATTGTGATGTAGGTTTCAAGTTTCAAGCAAGCATTCAAGAATCATGATCTATCAAACAATCAAGCCATTTCATGCAAAATCCAATCCTTAAAGAGATGTGTTAGACCTCAGTCCTCTAAGGGCAGCCATTAAGGGTTTGGTGAGTTGTGACATAGATTTGTTCATTCATCAATCCTTGTCATTTGTCATTATCTTTCATTATCAAGGTTTAATTACCAAACGGGGTTTGACCAAGGCAAACAACTATTCACTAAAACAAACAATTTTTTTCTCCTCTCTTTGTATGTGCAGATTTGCAGGTGAAAAAGGATTGAAGATTGATCAAAAAAGCAATTTTGCAAAGTTGTGAAAGTTGTCAACATTGTCGTCAAGACACGGAAACTCAGATCCCGAATTTATTTCCTACTTTCCGGCAGTGAAACCTGGGGCAAACAAAAGCTTAGATCTTGCACCAAAGGACCCTCGAAGCTAAGGAAAAACCCTATACAAAGACCCATTCGCCCTTGGGCAAATGAGTCCTTGTAGGACACTCAGAACCCACTTTTCTAGGTAAATTTGTCATGTTCTACACTTCTTATATCTGCCTGCAAATTGGTGTTTCTGTTTGAGCAATCATTTAACTTTGCATTTCAAGTTTTACTTCACATAATTGAGTTCATTAAGCATTTTATTTTCATCTCCCAAAAGTGCATTTCAGTCATACTTGTCATTTTTTGTCATAAGGGAAACAACAGATCTTGCAATAGGGTTGACTCACCTAAGGGTTGAAAGTCAATCCTACCTTTGGAGATCTCTTTTCCTAATGAAACTAGGAAAGTGTAAGTGTAGAGATCACACACCTTTTTCCACATTAATCACCCCACTTACCTTTTTCGATGTTTCAATAGGCATGACATTAAAAGTGTTAAGCTTTTAAGATAGTCTTAGATAATATCATTTTGAAATAATTTGTGTTTTTCAATGCAATGGTGAGATTTTTTTGGCTAAGAAGCAAAAAATCTTAGATGGATAGTGAGACACATTTTGAACCAGCCATGTCCATGTAGTTCATCCACTTGTGAGCGTACTAGTGTTTATGAACACAAACATTGTAAGAAACACAACCATATAACACAACAACAGATGAATGACTTGTTATTTGTCTTCCACAACCTCAGCCTGAAACCAAAGAAAGCTCAAGGCTAGAGTTTTAATATACTTCCAATCATAATTATAATTGTATTTATTATGTTTTTTTACTTTCAATTGCCAAGACTAATTTCTATATGGACAAAATCAAGTATTGTTGAGGATGACTAGCCAATTGACCTTGACGAAATTGATCCAAAATCTGAGTGGATTGCAAATGATGATATCCTTCTCAATCATGAGAATTTTGGTATCCTAACGAAGATCAACATTGATAGTGATGTGGTTGAACAACTTAAGAGGAGCTTTGACTAAGAAGCTTCGTCATCAAAACTTGTAGCCCTTTTTGTAATAGGAAGACTCCTTGGCTACTTCTAATTTTTAGATTAACTTTGTACTTAGTTTATAGGTTAACTTTGTACTTAGTTAATAGGTTGACTTTGTACAAACTAAATTGTAAATGAAATTTTGAAAACTATCAACATCTAATTATTATTTATGCTGTATGAAGTATAGATTGTGCAATGAAATGTAATTAACAATATGAACATAAACAACAAAAATCTATATTTCACAATTCATGAGCTAAACTTTCAATTTTATTTGATCTCTACATGTTTATGCTATTGAAATGCCTTTAAATTTCAAAAACAAGTTTTTGTCCCTTTTTCTATATTTTTTACCTTTTTTTAATTCTAATTTTTTCCTTTTTTTTCCTATTTAAATCCCATTTTTTTAAATCTTATTCTTTTCATTTGCTGATTTTTTTCCCCAAAAGATTTTTGCTGCTATGCATGAAACCACTAGCTGAATCTGAACTTTGACAACCAGCTTGGAGGAATTAGTGTATATACATACAGTTCAAGTACCAACAGGGTATATACAAGTACATGTACAAGAAGGCTTTACATGAATACACGGAGACTTTTTACGTGTGCATACAAGGATATATACAAGAGGGCTTTGTATAGCTAACAATTAAATACACACTTGTATTGATATCTAGAATGAATGGCTATTTGGGTTTGGAAGAAAGAAGCAAACATTGTATGTGAAAGCAGGCACGAATAAAATGTTAAGAAAGTATTGAATGATAGGTGAATATTTTTGAGTGGGCAAAAAATAAAGAACATATCTATTGTCTATGAATTTCAAGGAAGGAGTTATAACATAAACTTTATTACTGGTATATGTATAATTCGCCAAATTTAACAATTTAATATAAATCCTTTTTATTGGAGAAACAGTTGTTATTTAAAAAAAAAAAAGATCTACAATACGTACATCAAATAGTTTAACAAACAAGCCCATTAGCATGCACGACCAAAGGCTAGAATGGACCAGATAAAATAGTACATTTCAATTCCAGGGCAATGCGACAGCTCATATCAAAATCACATACAAACAATAACTTTTGGGGGCCAGTCAAATAGGATCAACTCAAGAAATAAACCATCTGGAGTTTCATTGCACTCTCTTGTGTTCAAATCCTTAGGAGATGTGTTACAAGCAATAGGGTAAACTAGCATTTCCAGGTCCACGTTTAAACATGTTAATTTTCACTCAGGTAAACTACCATATGTATGGCTTCAGGCAAATTCACCGCCAACAATTCACCGCCAGAAAATCCACTGCCATGACAAATTCATCTCAGGGAAAATTCACCACCAGCAATTCACTGCCACGGATAATTCATCATATTAACATTTTTTAATATATATTTCTATAACCTTGAGATTTTTTTTGCAAAAGAATAATTTCCACCTCATTAATAACAGAAATACATAACCTCCATTACAATTTATCTACAATTGTTGTATAATTGGTTTACTAGAATAAAATAAAATATATTGAAAAATGTTTTCTTTTTTATTATCATAAATCAAATTTTCTAATTGTATATGCGATGAATTATCCACGACAGTGAATTGCTGTCAATTTTTCCAGAAATGAATTTGTCATGGCGGTGAATTTTCTGACGGTGAATTGTTGGCGGTGAATTTTCCTAGTACATGGTATATGTTGAATCGGATAAACTACCACCTCCAATTGTGGATATGGAAATTGGAGGTGGACATATCGATTGTTATATCCACTAAACTAATTCCTCCAATTCTGCATGTGGTGTAACCCACAAACGAGGGCAGGTGTAAATCTTGGGAAATTTTGCTCAAAAAGATACCCCTCTATTGTGTCATCTAAGTTGAAAGAGACCCGACACGGGAAATTTATATAAAAAAAACGCCTGAAGGCCATAAACACCATGATAGAAGGAATGGACATAAACAAATACAGGTATTCATAAAACTATACACAAGCAAGTGAAAGAAAAGGATCATCCTTTGAGGACGGTCCCCTGGATGGACTCGTCGAAGAGCGAATCTGGATTTTTTTTGTAAATCAAATAATTTTTGAGCTGCTAGTTGGCGAATCCAATTTAGTTAAAAATTTAACAAGTTGGGGAAAAGAAAAATGATAAACCATGAAAAATGAGGCACCTGTGCCAATTGATGTCCGTCTGAGAAAGTCCCTGCTCTTCTGTCGTTTGCAGAACTCCTGATATGACTCTCAAATCATCCGAAACAGGAGGAGGGAAATGAAATGAAATATTTTAATGACGTCCACGAGGCCAAAGAAGCCTATGGGACCCAAGATCAGCACCGGAACAACACACAGCACAGCCCTAGACACAATGGAGGTGTCGTTCGAGATCAGCCCTTCGAGAGTGAATTTTGATGATGAAGTTTGCAATTTTGTCGAGTCTTGAATCTTCAAACAAGGTATTTAAATTGTCAACCTGCACCGCATCCCCATAGCTGGCCCGGATGTCTTTATAAGCTGAGCATTCTATGATAAAGTGCCATTCTGTCTCCACCATACCTTCGTTACAAAAGCGGCATATTCTATTTTCCCACTCTTCTTTAGGAACCTCCCACCTACCCGTTTCACACCTAAGATGGTGTGAACTAGTCCGCAATTGGGCTATCAACATTTTTGCTTTCCATTTGATATTCGCTCCTATATAAGCCTTTTCTTCATGGTCCCTTGTGGGATTGAATTCTTTGATATAATAATCCTTTTTACGCCCTGTTTTTTTCGTCCATATACCATATTTAAATTTTTCTCTCACGTAATTTTTTATTTCTCCATTTGTGTTTGGACACTCATGCATCACAATATCCCATTTCTTCATCCACTTGATATTAAGTTTCATCCATGTGTTCTTTCTTCTAGTTAGCTCCTCTTTCATAATTAGCTTAGGCCATCTATGATCCTCCATATTCTGGACCTTCTTTAAGTAGCTTAATAACCGGGTCATCGCTGAGGCCTCCAGAGGAAAAGTACCGGTCTCAGCCAATAAAATTTCATAAGGCACTGCAGTCTTAAGCTTGAGGCTGCATATAATTAGATGTTTTTGTATCCTTTCCACTTGTCTCCATTTCTGATCTGACATGCTGCTGCCCCAGATTTCACACCCATAGAGAATTACCGGAGTAACAAGAAGACCAAAAAGCGTTCTTTTAGTTTTCCAATCCCATAATTCGGCATTTCTACATCTATTTTGCAAAGAGTACAACGCTTTCCAGCCTCCTTGAATTCTTTTTGCTCTACATGTTTCCCAGCTAAGCTTGTTGTGAAAATCAAGCCCAAGGTACTTATACTCATCCACTATTTCTAGTGGCTTGCCTTCAAAGATAAATTCAATCTGCTGTTTTTTTCTTCGCAGTGAGAAGATCATTATTTTGGTTTTTGAAGTGTTCACTTGCATCCCGACCTCTTGACAAAACAATTCAAGGGCCTTCAAATGTTTTCTCAAATCATGTGCAGTTTTAGCAATTAATATGAGGTCATCGGCATATAACAGTAATTTTATTACAAAGTTGGCCAAAAGGATGCCTTCCCCACCAACCTTGTCAATCCATTCTTCCAGCTTATCAATGTAAAGCCCAAATAGCGTTGGGGAGAGCGGGCAGCCTTGTTTGACACCAATGTCACTGCTAAAGCATTCTGACATACCATCATTGGTTCTGATTTTAGCTTTGACCTGCTCGTAGAGCCTATGAGCAGCCGCCCTAAGCTCATGCGGAACTCCCAAATCCTCCATTCTCTTCCATAGCTTGTTCCGAGGGACCGTGTCAAAGGCTTTTTTTAAATCAACAAAGCAGCAATAGGCTTCGTCTCCTTGAATGTCCCAAATTTTTTCAATCAAAAATCTAAGGGTAACCCCATGATCAATAGTGGAGTGCTTGGGCCTAAAACCAGCTTGACCTTTTGCTCTTTTCCCCTCTTTTTCAGCCCAGCTGCTAATCCTTAGACGAAGAGAGCAGCGTTTAGGAAAATTGTACAAATAAGCGGTGTGGACTGTGAAGAGGGTACCCTATTACGTGGAAGTGCAGCGAGAAGAAATTGCAGACCTTGGACGAAGAGAGCAGCGTTATGAAAATTGTACAAATAAGCGGTGTGGACTGTGAAGAGGGTACCCTATTACGTGTTTGAATTTAAATATTGTACAACGTACTCCCGGCCATGGAAAATCATCGATTCAACGGGTTAACTATGTTAGTAGGTCTCGCTAAGTGATAATGTAGGAACAGGTTTTGAACTTTGATCTCGTTAAGAGTAACACTATGCCCCTATTTTAGCAATATTGTCTTCTCGTGGGAGGGAAAATAAACATCCTCCCCCAAAATCAGAAGGAAATCTTTAAGATTTATTTTAAATGGTTAAAATTCTAAAAATATAATAGATGTATTGAATTATATGTTTTAGAAAATATAATTAAAATAATGATATTTCTTAAGAAATATTGTGTTAGTTAATAGAATGTGATTTGATAATAGTGAAGGATTATAGTGAATATTAGATTAATATTATTTTTTAGTTTAGGTCATGCTTGTAGTTATGAATAAATTATGTGAGTGTGGATTCGATCTTTGTTTCAAAAAGTTGATCTTGTAAGTGTAAATCTAATTTTTGATTACTACAAACTTTAAAATGTTACATTTAGCTCGTATTTATGTCCTTAGTCTATTCTCATAAATTCTAGTTTTAGTGTTTAATGGTTGCACTTGACAAAGATAATTGTTTCCCTTATGTCAAACTATGTAAAGATACCAACTCAATAGCTAGGTAAAAAATCAAAGACAAGACTCCCAAACATGCAAGATGTCCTAGATGCTTATGCAAAATATTTTTTGTGATAAATATTCCTAATAATGTGTTTAGAAAGTGATGATAGTTCAAAGATGTAAGAGATTTAGATGGTTAGAAGAAATATCTCAAATTAACTAGGGTTACCCCTTTAATACAATGCTTAGTGTCACAAAAAAAATATTTCATATGTCAAGTTGACACATAATTGTCACAAATAGAGGTAAACATGGTACTTGAATTGAATTTGAATTTTAAAAATTAAGGGCTCATTTTCATGATTGTAGAAGTGATCTAGGTCACTTTTACAACTATAGATTTGACTTGATAGAAGAAAGAGGTAAATTGAAGGCCAAAACTAGTTGTTATGAATTCATTTAATTATTGATTGCAATGTTTGTGAGTAGGGTGTGCAAGACCTTTGTAATTATTGCATGGTTGCACTTTAATATAATTGCAATGTGTATTATGTTTCATCTATGTTTATAATGAAAACCTTTAGAGAAAATTATTTGTTGTAATTGTTTGGTATTTTTCCACGCCTCTTCTTATGAGAGTGTTGATATGTTTGTAACACTCAAATCTTAATAACTGGGCATGTTTAGATTAAATTAATATATGTTATGATCATCTTTATGGATGTTTATGGATGTTTATGTGTGAAACTATGTTGTATTATCATAATGGTTGAATTCTCTATTGTTTCTTTTGGCACATCTCGACATTAGTGTCAAATGAGCATGGAATTATGTTTCAGTTTTCTTATGTTTGGGATTTGTAGTTCCTTTCCTTGTGTTAAGGATCCAGTATAGCCTTGTGCTTTGTTTCTTGGAATCCATTCCTTTAGAAGACTCTCATGTGGCCAATTTGGTTCCCATAATTTCTTGAACCTTTTCCTTGAGTTGTTTTGTAACAACTCATAAATTGAGGAAGTTATGCCTCATTGAGTGTGAAAATTAAGCTTGCTAAATTTTTTTTGTCTTAGAACATTTTTGAGTTTTTTGTTTGTGTGTCAAGGTATCATATTTTAAATAACTTCGATACTAATGCACTATGTATTGGAATTTCAAATAATTCCAATACGAAGTTATTGATATAGATTATAGTGAAGTTTGATACCACGGTGCCAAACTTTCATGAATACCACAATATTAACTTGGGAGAAGTTTGATATGGTATAAAAATTTGGGGAGTGATATGGTATAGGTCTTGTGGGAACCTTGATTCCTTATTGGGGATCAAGTTTTTTGGGTGACTCTTGATTTAAAAAATGGATAGAGTTTGTTAGTGGGTTTTTCTATTTGTTGTATCCCAATGTGATTTGGAGGCTGGTTGGGAAGAGATGATTAGAGGATATACCAATGGTTTAGGGGACTCTTGAATCTCCCTCATGCCTTGTGTTTTGTTCTAATTATGGTGTTTTATCCCATGATGTTTTTGATTCTTTTACTTGTGTCATCATGCATTATGCACTAATGTGCATGCAAAGTGTGTCATCACTTGTTGTTATGACATCTTGACCACGTTTTAGTGTTGTATGGCTTGGTTAATGATACTTTTATATCACAAATAAAATTTGGTTTGTGTTTTTTCCTTTAATGTCCTAAGTGTATGGCTTGGGGCATTACATAATATCACTCAAATCAATACCGTTTCCAACCTCTTGCACCACAAGCTAGTTCATCTTTTGATTAAGAGTGGCAAGCCATGAAAGATATAGTCAAAGGAATTTGAGGAGGGACTCATAAGAAATCACACTCTTGATGAATATGTCCATATCCTTTTGATTGATCCATATCACAAATTTGGTTTCCTCCCTTCTTCGAGATCCCAAATTATGACAAATACAAAGGGAAGGGTGACCCTGGGGAACACATAAAAGAGATCTTCATGAAAAGATAATAAGTGGTACATGAGTACACAGAATAAAATGTCCAAAGACACTCTATCCTCTCTTGAACAAAATCACTGTGTATGCTAAGATTGCGAGAAGATCATATGGCGACTCCAAGGTTTCTTTCGTCAGGTCATGACATGTGGATAAGCTCAATGGGCGTTGTGATTTGTTGGTAATACACAAAGGGACTTACGTTAAGGAATTTCTCACAAGTATGGGACTTAGACGGATTTATCATTAAAGGCTTCTTCAGTTGGGACTTTCAGTTTGGATCTCAAAAAAAAGGGGCAAAAATATAAGGGTTTAGAGGATCTAATCTACAACTAGGAATTCAAGAGACAGTAAAGATCAAATGAAATGAATAACCACGCTTTTTTTCACCTCCTTGGGACAACTACACAAAGTGGATGCAATCTTCAAAGGGTGTGATTATAATTTTTATGCCTCGAATAAGACCAAAGTTAAGCATCCACAATCAGAAGCTCAAGCTAACTTTACGCATCAAATGAAAATCATCCATCCAAAGAAAGTATGAGCAATATTTCACCATTAATCTATACAATCAATCTCGCATTCACTTAACCAACATTCAAAGCAAAAATCTATTTTTAATTGTAATCTAATTCTAATCTATGGTAGAAGAAGTTATGCAACCTTGCTCACTACTTGACAATAAAAGTGATTCAAAGCAAATCATGCATAAGAGCTTTTATTATCAGAAATAGTCTAATGCAACAATTTTATACACTATATCCACACAAATGAAAGTGACAGATCACAAGTTTAAATAGAGTTTTCAGAATCAAATGAAAAGCCAAGATTAAAACAACATCAACAACCAAGATTAATACAACTCAACCCTAATTAGGGTTTCCCAAAATAACATCAGTCAACAACCAATAAACAAGCAGTAAACAAGGAGTGAAGTGGCAATTGGTGCTATATTCAAGGGAAGGCATCTCTATCCTCCTGGGCAGCATTGTACTCGACGAATCTGGACACGATCATGACGACTTCCTCCATCGTGACTGGCGGCGTCGTGCTTATCTAGAATTCAAGCCCATCCAAATCCTCAGCACATCTCGCGAAGGTGTTCTCCCAATCTGCTTCCTACCTCACAAAATCATCCCGGGAAAACAAGAGGATGTCCACCTTTGTGAAAATCTTGTCTTAGAATTGGTCTTGCAATAGAGAAGAAGACTTTCTGAACCTTATGCTTCAACCTTTCCAATTGCATGTCATTTTCCTGGACAATCTATCTGTCAAACACATTTACAACAATCATATAAATCCTCCTTTGGATTTCTTTGGCTTGCTCCTCAACTCTAAGCCCATTTGCCTTTGCCTTCTCTAGAACCTCTCTCTGTATTGTCACTACCCAAAACCAATGATGAAAATCATAAGCAACTCCTATAGCAATCACCCTTCCCTCGACCAATTCTTCCTTTGGAATGCCCTTCAGTACTCTGAGGCATGGAATGAGCCTCTCCTAAATATTTGGGAGGTTGTCCCAAGTTTCTGCCATGTCAGCCAATCTACAAAGGAAAGAAGAAGTATGTCTGTAGGCAAGTGTCAATCTTTCCATGAACAAAGTTGCTTTCGTGCCCTTGCTTGTCATCCATTCTTGGGCCTCCTTGGCCATGACCATACCTTCTTCCACATCCTTGGTCTTTTCTTGTGAGGAATTGAGAAGAGGAGGAGCTACTGCATCACCCTAATTGAGTGGTTGGGTCATATGCCGAATATACTCCTTTAGGCGCTCAACCTCCCTTTTGTACTTTTCTTTTTTGCCACTTCCTTTTCTAATCTCATCTTGATAGTTGATGGAGTTATCTAGTTCTTCTATCTCCTAGCCTTTTTTTGTTGGGCCAAGGTCTATAATGGTTATGGCGTATTCTTGGGGAGTGATTTCATCTTGTGCTTTATCAATTGTTGGTACTGCAATCTGTATGGAACGGCAACCAGCTTCATCCCTTTGAATTGTGGAAAACTTCTTGGCAGGTTTCTTAGTAGCAACTTGTTCCAACCTCGCCAATAAATCTATAGTATCATCTTCTTCTTGGACCTCAACTGGTGCCTGAATTTTCATCCTCTCCTTTAGCCAATCTGAAATGGTAGGTTGCTCGGTACTATCCTCCTCCTGAGCATTTTCTGCATTTCGTATGTCCAAAACTCCTCTTAGAGCGAAAATCATTCCCTCTTCGAAATCATCATTTTGGACTTCCATTTCATCTTCTGAACCCAGTACTTTTGTGCCCGTAGGAGATGGGGGCTCATCGTCATCCAACTAGATTGGCTCATTGTTCTTTTCCTAAACTGCATAAGGTCTCATCATCTCAACCAAGGATTCATCTACGGTAGCCGCCAGCTCATTAATATTTCTAGATGTTGCGGAATGAGATGACTCCATCTTTTGTCTTTTTTGGATAGGCTATATGCTTGCAACTACTTCTTTCCTCTTTTCAGTAATTTCAACCAAATTATCATTGTGGGACACACCGACATTAGAGGAGTATGACTTTGTCTCACTCAAAAAATCATACTTGAGCGTTATTCTTTTCTGCCTCAACTCCTAGACCTGATGGTCAACCCACCACTAAGAATACTTAATCACTGGTCTCATCAATGTAGCCAAATCTAAATGCATAGGCTCTAACCACTTCATGGAAGGAAGAGGTCGGCTCTCCTCAAAGCTCGGATGGACATAACTTCCATCGTCCTGCAACTGATCGGGCACTCGACAAAGTTTGGTTGCTCTTATCAAATCCACCGGCACTCTAGACCATAACCTCTTTCTGACTTCATACTCGTCGGTGGCATTTTCCCAGAAGTCCTCCAAGTCTACTTTGTGTTTGTATATTTTCCCATCCATGGTCTGAATGCGATGATGAGGGTCAAAATTGGCCTCAGACCGATAAGCTGTGAATGGGTACCATTGGATTTCTAGCCTAGCACTCTCGACTGCTTGTGCTGACGGAAAAGACTCCAACATATTCCCAATAAATAATGGGAAAGTAATAGCCACCTTCTTACTTGGCCTCTAGATGTTTTAGTACTCTTTCAGTTATCTCAGGACTTCCAACAAAATCATCTAATTAGTAGGATAGATAGGAAGCTTATAAGGACTTCCAGTGAATCCCTGGATCCTAACATATGTAAACTTTGGAAATTGGATAAACCAGGATTCATACCTACTGATCAAACTCTTGGCTTCGTGACTCAATCTCTGTTGAGTTCCTCCTTGGAGTATTCTCGTGATATACATGAGGAAAGCATCTTGTGCCCACCTAAAATGAGACTTCTCTCTGAGTTGAAGTTGCGGTTAGCAGTCATAAGACTTGAGTTCATTCTCACCATTACCAACTTTTCCTTTGCATATAAGTCTTGAGTATCTATACGTTCTAGCCAACAAATAGATGACATATGAGCTCATGTGGAAAGACTTGGTCTTCTCAAAATTGGCTAACTGCTCGTAGAGATTATCGCTTATCATCTGGGACCAATTGAACATCCTCACGCCGGAAGTGATTTCATCTATAAAATAATACATCCATGTCTCAAAATATGCACCTTGTGGATTGTCGGCTATCCTATTCAGCATCAAAATGATATCTCCATAATCCTCCTTAAAGTTTGTTTGACGCAACTTCTTAGCCATCTTCTTTGTGGATGGTCTAGGCTTCTCCAGCCATGACTTATTAATATTTGTGGTGCACAACTCATATTGGCCATCATATAGTCTCTTGGAATCCTCCTTGGTCTTATAAATGGTTTGGTGATATGTTGGGATGCCAAATGCCTCCTGCATTGCCACTTCGCCAAGGTGAGCTAGAATCCTTCTATCAGGTGCAATAATTTGTCTTTCTTGAGCATCGTAATGGATGGCGCATTCTACCATAAACTCAGCACAGTCTATTGCAGGCGAGAATCTAGCTGCTTGGAAAATTACATTTCTCACCATTCATCTAGCAATTTGTGTCGATAATCTAGCATGTCCATATACTCTCTTTTTGAACTCCACGAAGTCTACATATCCAAGATGAGTGTCTGCAACATTTTTCCATTTTGAATTGATCTTCGACTCTCGTTGTACCCCTTTACTGACGAACTTCATCGGCACCTTCTTTGATGGTTCTCCTATTGTGGTCATTAACCTGCAGTAAGAACACTAACATTAATAAGGAGACTTTAAAATATAATTTATTCTTGTGCCTTGTATTCAAAAATTTTACTTTCAGCTTATTAAGATATTAAATCTCTGTGAAAAAGCAAGCTGAAAGTAAATGAATTTTATTGAAATTTAGACATAATGAAAAATATAGAAGGAGAATTGTTGAATTTAGCCAACCAAACTTCAAACCTCAGGAAAAATCTTCTCGATGCAAATAAAATTCAAATTTTGAGAATTCAATCAAAAATCAAATGGCAAAGTGTGCCAAATTTGCTAAGAAGTTCAACCTTCAGCCAAGAAATTCTTTTACTTCTCCAAAAAATTACTTCCTTAGCATAAAATTACTCTTTTCTCTGATAAAATTGACTTTGCCTGCAGAAGAATTGATCTTGTCTCAACTTTCTTACAATTTTGAGAGATTAACTTCTCTTTAGCTGAGTATGTGAAAAATGAGTTGTCAAAACTCATTATAATGCTGAAGAATTCTATTTGTTTTAGCAATTGCATCTTTTTCTCTCGATTTCAATTTGTTTTCTTCTCTTTAATCAGGCAAGTTTCCATTCTTTTTCAAAAAAAATTCCATGGCGAGCTTATCCAAGCAAATCCCTTTGATTTTCCAAATTTTGATTTTTTTCTAGATGTTTATCTTTTATTTTCAATATTAAATGTCCAATTAAATTAAATTTGATTTTTTTTCAAGCTCATGGATTTCTCTTTTTCCGGCGTAATTTATTTTCTTCCAAGAATTTCTTTTCTTCCAAGGCATCTCTAGGGAATTTTATTTTTGTCCGAGGCATTTTATATTTCTAGGTGTCGGAAATAAATTATCCAAAGTATTAAAATATTCAATTTATTTCCAACCCGTTCATTTTTAACCCATGGCTATTTTAAATTTTTTCCTTGGCTAAATATTTATTTTCCAAGTTATTTCACTTTCCGTCTAGCCAAGTTGAATTTTTTTTAGCCATCTTGCCAACAAATATTATGCTAGATCCTCATTTTCTTCTGCCATGGCGAACTTCAAATTGTGTCGAGCACAATTTCTCTGTCAAAATCGAATTTTCCTCTTGCTTGGACGATTTTCTCTGGGCAAAGTATGTGTTTGGACATTTCTCCTAGGCAAATTTCCATGATACTTAGACAATTTTTCAACCTCTTTGGCCTAGGGTGGACTTTCTAACCTCTTTTCCATATGCATTTTCCTCTGTGCACTTGGCCAACTTCATAAACTTTTCCCTAGTTATCCATTCTTAGGCAAATTTTCAATTTTTTCTCTTCCAAAGCATCAAATACTTAGCCAAATTTTCAATTTTTCCTCTTCTCATGCTAGGCGGACTTCCTTAATGCCTTGCCATGGTGGGGTGGACTTCATAAACATCTTTCCATTCCCCTCTCAAGGTTGGGCGGACTTTGGAGAAGGCATGCCAAGTCAAGGGCAGACTTTATGTTAGCTTTGACATCCCTCATTTATCTCTACCTGATGGTAGACTTTTCTTTATCCCTTTCTTCCCATACTTAGCCAAATTTTGAATTTTCTCCTTGCTCTAGGCTAGGGCGGACTTCATCAATGTCTTTCCATTTTTTATCAAGGCAAGGGTGGACTTCATTGCCTCTTTGCCATGCTAGGGCAGACTTCCAAGAAGTCTTGCCATCTTTCCTCTATGGCAAGGGTGAACTTCCTTGCTTTCATGCCACATCCCTCAAATTAAGGGCGACCTTAATGGCTTGACATTCTTTCATCAAGGCATGACGGACTTTGTGAATGTCTTTCCATTTTATGGCGAACTTGCTAACTTCTTCACCATCCTTCATCTCCATGGCAAGGGCGAATTTCTCCAGACTTGGGCAGATTTACCATGAATTGCATGCTTTTGGGTTGATTTTTGGGTGATTTTCTCATGATTAAATCAACTGATTTTTCCAAATTTTTATCTTGCTTTTCCATGCTTTTTTGCTTGATTTTTTAATTTTTACTTTGATTTTTCAATGATTTTTTTTTTGGCTGATTTTGGTTCTAAAAGTGGAAATATTGACTTGTTGACTAGGGTTGACTTTCTAAAAGTAGAAAAAGAAAAATCCCTAAAAAATAGGGAACCCAAATTAGTCCAAAAATGCTAAAAATGAAAAGTAAAAAGCAAAAAAGCAGATTCCCTAAAAAGTAGGAAGTGTCAGAATTGGCCCAAAGCACAGGCGATCTTCATATCTTGGACCTTTTGAGCACTTTTGTGACTTTTAGGCACTGATTCAGGCACGGATTATCAACTTGGGTCAAATGACTCTCAAAAGACTAACTTGAAACTCTCAAAACAATAACCTCAAGAAACTGTTGTGTGAAAGCAAATCCTAAAAAGAAGCAAACTACTGGGAGTCCCCATTTGCAATGGGGCGATGTGTGAAAAGGTCACAACAGGACTCATAATAAATCACACTCTTGATGAATATGTCCATATCCTTTTGATTGATCCATATCAAAAAATTTGTTTCCTCCCTTCTTTGAGATCCCAAATTATGACAAATACAAAGGGAAGGGTGACCCTAGGGAACACATAAAAGAGATCTTCATGAAAAGATAATAAGTGGTACATGAGTACATGCAATTAATATGCCTCTTCCCTTGTAGCCTAGGTGGGAAATCCCTTGAATGGTTCTTACAACAACCTAAGTGGTTCATCACATCCTTTCGATACCCAATCAAAAAAAATATTAGACGCTTCTCTTATATCTTGGAACAAAATTTAACCATGATGAACCTATGCAACACCAAAAAAAAATTAGGGGAGAACTTTTTATCATTCCTTCAATGATGGAGAGCTTTTGCTAGTAGATTCTCATGGTTGCTATTGGAAAAGCAACTTGTATACATATTTATCACTAATTTCAGCCTAGAGTTGGCATTCCATTTACAAATACACGAGTCACTTCCTTTGATGAGATAATTAAAATGGGTATCCAAATTGAAAAGGCCCTCATTGATAAAAGGGTAATAAAACTTTATTCAAAAGATCAAAATTTAAATTTAAATTTAAAATTTTCCTATGATGAACCCAAATTCTTTAGAAAGAAATAGAATGTGGTCAGTGATGAGGTCACTTACTCAAAATATATCCAAATTTTCTAACAACCTTCATCCATTTCCATTTCATCTATATCTCCATCTGAGAGAAAGAGGAGGCAATTCACATACCTAGGAGAGACTATTGGCCTAGTCTTTCATTAATTGTTCAAAGCTAACACATGCAAATTTCCACTAAAAAAACCCTTTGATGATAGTCAACCCAAACCCTCTTGGCATAAGGAAGATGAATATTAAAATATTACCACTAAATTAAGGGTCATGTCATAGGCAAGTGTATGAAATAAAACTCTTACATCTAAGACCTTATAAATAGAGGTGAAATTGAAATCAAAGGACCTTCCAATGCCTTACCCAATCAAGACTTTGGGATCTATCAAAACCCATTGCCTAAACACAATAAACAATGCACCCCTAAGAAGAATCAAGGACAAGACTCTCATTCAAACACCATCCATTACCATAAAATACCTCACACTTGTGATTATGTCATTGGACATTGAGAAATTTGACAAATGAGTTCAAACAGTCAAAAAAAAATATTTGACTATATTCTCACTACCCAATATGGTAGTCACTATCCAAGGGCCCACTCTAGCCAATCCTAATCCCAAAAAATAATACTACATCGTGATCATCTTGTGAAAACACCCACATATATTTTCATCCTTGAACTCCTTTAAACATCCCCAACTCATAGGGATATCCTAAATCAAAATTTCCAAGAATCTCAAGTGTTAAATAAATTTGATCCTTCACACTTCCAAACCCTCTTTGGTCACCTTTCCAATCAACATCACTTCACCTTTATTTAAAATCAATTTCCTTCCATTGACCCATCATATAGTTATCCTACTAGCATAAAATAAAGTGTATGGTCATAGATAATGGATCCAGCTAAAATATTTGTATACTTTGGTTGGTGTAATATTTGTGCTATTCAATAAAATCTTTGAGTTCTCAAAATATCAATATCAAGCCCTATGATAATACTAAGAAAGAATAAATAGGGACTATTCACCTTCCTATTGAGGTAGGAACCTCATTATAGTATAGTTTGTGTCATGTTATAGAATTAGATCTTCTATACAAGCTCCTTGGCTTCATACCATGAAAGCTATATCATCCACCTACCATCAGTGCCTAGAGTTTCCATTAAATAGTGTGGAAGTTAGTATTCCTAGTGATCATACTTCTCAGTACTAAAAGATGTTGGAAGTGAAACATGACAACCATTGCCCATCCTCTAAGGCTATTCCAAAATATACCTCTACAAAATCTAAGCCATATATCAATCCTAGCAATCTACCCTTCACATCTTTAACTCCACCTACCAAGTAGAAATTCCTAAAATCCACATTCAAGATCCTTAATAAAGGATGTGAAGAATATCATTTCCAAGAGTCCCTCATATCATAAAATCACCCATATCACCTTCATACTTTGGTCAACCATTCCAAAAAACACAAGATCCCTTCCTCATTTTGTGATGGGGAGCCACTACCTTCATTTTCATTACCTCACTAATGAAGACATAGAAGAATTTGATCCTACATGAATTTAAAAAGATGAAAAATATTCTACCTTCTTCAAGGAACATAAGTGTGCTATTCTATTGCATATTTGCAATAATATAAACTACAAAGGTTGAGCCCTCTTGATCCTATTAATTTTCTAATAAATGATGATAAGTTCTTAGCCTAGGATATAGTGAATTTATTGAGTATTATGATACCCTTCGAGGACCAATAAGATTCCCCATATTGGATACCTTCCAAATCAATGAGGTCATCTTAGAACTCATGTAATCCCATTATTTCATCCCTCTAAGAGACCATAAAAAGGAATTTAAGATCCCACAAATCTCATCCACATATTTTGGAGAACAAAAATAGCCTTCTAAGGAACCATTTAAGTCAACTCCTCATGCAAACACGTCCATTAATAGTGACCCTCATCTTTCATTGGCTCCCACACCATTTCAAGATGGCTCACCCATCCTTGTTGAAGAAGTTTGGGATATTAATTTGGGTAAAGAGGCAAAACCTATGCTCGCTTGAATATATGTGGCTTTAGATCCTAAGCTAAAAGAATACATCTCCAAATACTTAGAGATTTTTCAATGTATTTTCCTAGTCCTATATTGGCATGCCTAGCTTGGACTTGTCTTTGTTTTTTCACCACCTTGTTATACAACATAATGCTAAACTAGTTTCCAAAATTTGAGAAAAAAGCACCCTAAGGTGACACTCATAGTAAAGGAAGAACTTCAAAAATTACTAGATGTCAAATTCATATAATCCATGCACTATCTAGAGTGGGCACTTGGAATATAGTTCAAATGAGAAATAAGGTCAAAGGCACTAAGGTGTACATTGAATTTGGAGATATCAATAAATTTAGAGTTGATGATGACTAAATCTTATTTCCCAATATTAACATGATAATAGGTTTAACAAATTTCCATGAGATGTTGTCCCTTAGACATGGATTTTATAGGTAAATCCAAATTTAGATAGCATTAGAGGACCAACATGAGACATATTTCTCATCCCTTGGGAATATTCTTCTATAGAGTCATGCTTGTCAACCTAAAAAATGCTAGCACCACTAATCAAAGAGCCATGGACATCATTTTCATTGATATGCTACATGATATTATTGAGGATTGTGTGGATGAAATCCTAGTAAAATAAAAGCATAAATAAAATAATACACACATATTGCAATGTATCTCTAGAGGCTCCATGAACATAAAGTTAGACTTAATCCCAAGAAATGTTTCATCAAAGTCACATCACGAAACCTCCCAAGGTTCATCATTTCTAGATGTGACATTGAAGTAGATCCTAACAAAGTAAAAATTATGACATAAATTCCACCCCCTAGGAATCTCACAAAATTATGTATCTTATAAGGAAAACTCTAGACCATCATATAATTCATTGTCCTACTAGTAGATAAGTGTCACCCTTTTACGTATCTACTTGGGAAGAATGTTGTCTTTGAATGGGATCTACCATGATGTGTAGCATTTTACCAAATAAAGGAATGAGTTTTCAATATATTGGTTCTAGTGGAACCTCCTTTGTATAGGCAACTATTACTCTAAATATTAGTTACACATGCCTTAGGTGCCCTCCTAGCACACCACAATAATCAAAGATAAGAAAACACCATCTATTAACTTAGTAGTAAATTAGTGGGATGTGAAATTAATTAATTTCCCATGGACAAAGCTTACCTTGCATTAGTATCTATCTCACAATAAACATGGCATTACATACTTAACACTACAACCCATCTTATTGCCAAAATTATCCCCCTCAAGTAATGTTGTCCAAAGTAACCCTTACTAGTAGAATGGAAAATTCGGTCATTCTCCTTATTGAGTTTGATATTAATTATGTCAATTAGAGGGAAACAAATCATTTTATATTAGTTAATATAGGATCCAATCCCGAATCATCATCCTTTGATCATATAGTGTCTAGATGAATCCATCATTCACACTAAAGAATCCAAACCATGAAAATTATACTTTGATGGATTCTTTACCTCACATGGATCAATAATATGAATTCTAATCATCACACCCTAATATTATCTCATCCCTAAAGTATTCCATATCAACTTCCCTAGCACAAACAATAATAGGGTATGAAGCATTAGTATCTAGTCTAAATATTTAGCATTTACAAGTCTTTGGTGATTCATGGCTAGTTATCAAATAGGAAAATGATGAGTTCCTCATGAAGGATAATTTTTGTTTACCTTATAAATACATGGTGGAAAGTTTTAATAAATATTTCCTTCATATATCTTTTGATCAAGTCCCCTACACAAGCAATAAAGCTATTGATGCAATGACCATCATTAGATCTTGTTAGAAGATTAATCTTTACTTGGTAAAGGTTATTCTTTAATTGTAATTTTTATTAACTTGTAGGAATATTCCAAAGGAATCCCTACAAGTCTTTTTATTTTTTGTCATCTCACACATGTGTGAGGATGACTTATTTTTAATTCCTTTATTAAGGAATATTTGTAACCACCTCCTTAAGAGGTGACACTTTGCACACACATAGATGAATGGTGGCATTCATTGAGTTGGGAGTTACATTCTAACTCCTCTTCTCACCTCTACTTATTGAGGTGCTCTCCTCTCATTCTTCAAGACTCATGCAAGCAAGCTAAGGTAGCTCTCTCTCTTTGTATTATTCTTTAGGCATTTTGCCTCCATTCATAATATTGGGGTTTTTTCTTGTTTTTTCCCCTTAACAAATTCTTGTGTCTCTCTTGCTTTGGTGGTGCTTGGTTTGGCTACTTCAATCTATTTGGTAATCTCTTTCCTTCAAACATTTGCTCTTTATTAGTACTTTCCATTACTCTTTTCTATTTCCTTTCGATCTCTTTTTTAGATATGATCTTATGAAGCTCATTAGTATCACTTCCTCATTGAGAAAATCCTCATCCATGCTTATTATGTCATAGACTTTCAAATTATATGTGACATTGTTGGTCATGACACTCTTAAGTATAATAACATGTATGCTTACCTCCAAAGGAAAACCATCCCTCTTAACCTATCACCCACCAAACATAAATCACTTATTCAATGCACCTCTTGTAACCCTCTTAGTGGGGCACTCTACCATAGGGGATATGATGAAAATTTTCTTATGTCTCGATTAAAATTAGGTTGACCTAGAACTTCAAGAAGTCTATAACAATGTTTGTGGTGCTTATATTAATGACATGATCATGGTATAAAATCTCCTTTAAATAGGATATTATTGGCCTACCAAGGAATTAGATGCTTGTCAAAATGTGAAGAAATGCTCAGATTGTTAAAATAATGGGGACCTAATTCATGATTTGTCACAAATTATTCACCCATCACCACTCCATGGCCCTTTTCCATATTGGCCTTATTGGCAAGATTAATCTCACATCCTTCAATAACCATAAATTCATTATCATATTCTATTGAATACTTCACTAAGTGGGTTGAATTAGTTCCACTCACTTTTATCATCGATATCCAAATATCTGAGTTCATCCTCAACCATCTCATTTTTCATTTTGGTATCCCATCCACTATTATCATAAATAATGACAAATCCTTCAAAAACCATGAAGTGCAATCCTTTTGTGAGCAATTCCAAATCAAGCACAAGTGATCCACCCAGTAGTTCTCACAAGGAAATAGCCAAGTTGAGGAATCTAATAAAATATCATTAAAATCCTCACAAAAAATCATCAATGATGTTAGTCGTGACTAGCATCTCTAGCTTAACCTTGTCCTTTAGGCCTACTATACCAATATTCACACTCCCATTAGCACCACACCATATTTCCTCATTTATGGTGTCAAAGAGATCTTACCAATTGAGGTCGAGTCACCCTCTTTGAGTGTATCTTTGTACAACCTCATATTAGAGGAGGATTACCAAGTGGCATGGATAAATGAGCTTGAACACCTTGACATACACTATGTTAATGCTATTAATCACCCCAAAGTGTATTAACATTTATTACATTTTAGCTAAAATAAATTCATTTACAAAAGAGAATTTGAGGTTGGAGACCTTTTTATTAAGGACAACCAAAATAATAACAATCAAGATAAAGAGAAGAAAGTAGAATATGAACCAAACTTATTGGGACTTTATGTCATCACTGCTAAGTTTGGACTAGGATCATACAAGTTGGCTAATCTCAAAGACCATGAACTAGATGATCCCATGAACATCATACATTTTAAATAGTTCTATATCTAAGCCCTTAGCAACAGTCTTCCAAAGCCAACAATCCAATAAAAATAATACTAGTAAAATATAAAATAAAAAACAAAATAAAATTAAAAATTAAGAGAAATAAATTCATCAATGGTGAAAAATACTTCTTGTGGTGCCTTGTGCAAGAACCATGGTGAAAACTTAGAAAATATGCATCATGTTTAGCATGTACTCACTCTTATCTATGATCATACATCACTCCATTTATCCATACCATCTTACTCACTAGTCCATCCATCTCATCTCCTCCATAAAAAAAAACCCTCCACTGCCTCCCTCCTTACCCTCAAGTCATTTTCTCAAGCTCTTCATATTCCAACCCCCTATAGTCCAAATTTTTAGTCAACTCCCATCACCATGTACTCCTTTATCACTTCATCTTCTTTCATTATATTTCTCACCTAATGACACTTATAATTTACACGTTCCTCCCATCCCACCATCCCTTCATCCATTCCATATCATATCCATCCTGTTTCATTGCACGTGAAACCCTTTCCTTTATTTTATGCATAACCAAGGGTATCCTCTTTCTAGTGTTTCCTCTAGAATGGTTTCCACATATATCCCCACCAACACATGACCTTTCCAACTTCATCTATAATCACATTGTATCCCTTCAACCCCTTCACTATGTTTTCTCATTTGATCCTTGTTCAAGATCTCGTCTCCCCCTTCATCCCCTCCCACTCATCCCTTGTAGGATTCCCCCGATTCCATATCATTTTCCTTTTTTATCCCATCCCATAAACCCTTGGCTTCAACATTTCATTGGATACCAACTGATGTATTTTCTATATTTAAAAAAATTATAATTGTGTCTTTGTGTTCATTTGTTTCCTATAGTCCTAATGTTCTATACATCACACTATCATAGTCACACTCATCCTTCATATGAGGTTGTGCCTCAATAGCGTGTATTTTAGATCATTGTGTTGTTTTCAACTTGTGTGTATTTTTGTTCATCTATATGCACACAACACATTATTATTATGGTCCATTATATCATGATGCATCATGCTAATGCTACAACAAATAATAGGTTTTTTTTGCACAAGATGTTACTTTAAAAAAACCATCTTTCCCATTCATTTTTTCTTCTACTCCATTTTAAGCCACCTCTTCCTAATCATCCATCCTCTATGCATAAATCATGTGCCATCATAACTATACTAAATCCTCACAAGATATCATCATCAATCATGTACACCCATAAAATTTAGAATCTTTCTGATATGATTTCTCTCAATCAATCCATAATGACTCATCTTCTCATCTTGCCTTATTTTTAAGAGATTTCTCAAGCCCCATTCAACCCAAAGGTTCTCATGAGGGTGCCTCACCTCCATCATCCCTATTCTTTTAAATAACTAGGGCAACCTACACCAAAATTCCACTTCACCTTACTTTGTATTCTTCTTTGACACTACACCACTTCTCTCAGTTGTGGTATTACATCAAAGAGGGTCAATATGTAGACACATAAACCTATCGTACTACAACCTTAATAAAAATTAACTAAATGATCAATTTATTTAGTTTATCTAAGCTCACCTAATACATCCCACATCTAATTTAATATTTAATTTAATTGGTAATTTCACTTTCATGCACTTAATTAAATAGTTTTATTATTTAATTATCTCATTTACACCTCACATGGCTAAAAGAATTAAATAATTTTATTATTGAATTAGGCTATTTTTTCCTCCACCATTTCCAAGAATAAAGGACTACTAATTACATTTCCCTCCTAAATTCTTATGGTTGTGAAAAATTATTATTAGTAGTAAAATCAATCTTAGCCTTTCATTTCAAATAGACTTAATCACGACCCTTCATCCTTACTTTTATTTTAGAAAAAACCTCTAATTCATTCTCCACCATTAATCTTCTAATTTCATCTCCATTGTTCATCTTCCCTCCCAAAAATCTATAAATAAGATCCAAAAGCTCTCATTTTGAAAAATCTAATCTTATGTTAACTAAATGTTTCAAAATAGGTAAATTTTGAGTAAAAGAAAAACCACGTCTCAATCATTGGAGAAAATCATACATGGAAATGGAGTCACATGCTAACTTTGTTTTGTTATTTATCTTGAAATTCATTTTGTGTTCTATCTAAGGCTTGTGTTGGTTTAGAATAGGGAGCTTTTATTTTGAATTTATTTTCTATTTTAAATTCTAAATTATTGCTTACAATATTTATTATGATAAATTAGCATGGGTACAATGAATTCTAATTAGATTAGTTCAAATTATGATTTTATAATACTAGTTTATATTAGTAGATGCTTATAGATAATTATTATCATTCTAATATTAGATGCATAATGAAAACTAAGTGATTTTATTCTCATAGGACTAACCTTACAAGATGTTCACTAGATATAAGGTTCCACATTTTCTCTTTATTTTGATTTGTTCAAATTAAATATGGATGATTGAAATGTATGTGTTTAGATGTAATAATTAGCCTTAATTTTTTAATCAAGTTGATAATTATGACTTGGAGAATATTACAATTTGCATTTAGTAACATTATGAAATTTTATAAAAAAAATTAATGGTTTGATTTACATAATTAGAATGCTTTAGTAAGATGCATGTGAAAGTTATATAAATGTGAATTTCCTATCACAGTGGATGTGTTTTCCTAGTGACACCTTGATTTTAGTTCATGAGGGGGCTAAAGTATTATTTTATGAAAAATATGTTGTAAGATGAAACTTGTGATATATTTTATCAATTTTAGCTTGTTATGAAATTGACTATATTAAGGAAATGAGGTGAGATTCATCCTAAGTAACAATTTTAAATTTTAGCTTGGAGGAGTTTTTAAAAGGCCTTGTAAACAATTTCTTCAATAATTAGGTGAAATGAGATACCTAGGGTGAATACCTATGGGATGAGGGACTTGTTGGGATATAAATTTTGATATTTGAACAAGATTTGACCCTTCTCAAGTCCCTTGCAAATAATGTGACTAATTTCTTCATGGGATGAAAGGAAGGTTATTTTAAATATCATCAAATCATCCCTTACTAATTTTTCCATCCCAATGTCTCTCACATGTGTGAGCACATAGGGAGTCATGTGATCCTTTAAGAATTATGTGAAGGGATGTGAGGGATAAATAGGAGGCCATTTGTTTCCTCCCTATTTAAGTGGCATGATATTCATTGTTTATATCCCTCCTAAAGAGGTTAAAGACACTTTTTGATTGATTTTTATAATCTTAAGAGAGAATAGAGTCTTGAGAGCTTGGAGATTGGATTTTGGAAAGGCTTGGAGATGAGATTCATTAAAGGATCTTCAACAAGGATCTTTTCATCTATTTGTGGAGTTCATTAGAGGAGGGTTTTTTGGGTTTTTGTTTGAATTATGCAATATTTATGTGTTTTTGTGTTGTTGTGTACTTCAAATATTGGCTTGAGCTTGGTTGTAATCCTATTTTTTGAGTTATGGTTGTTGTGTGGTGTATTATTTGGAAAGAGTGTTTTGTTGGGTTAGGGTATCTCAAATAGATGAGAGAAATCCATGCATGTCATTGAGAGACATGTGGACCCTCTTGGAAAAATAAAAAATCTAGGTGAAGAGGTTAAAGCTTGAGAGCCTTATGAGTTTCCATGATAATATTTGTTGGATTCTTGTGTTGGATTTGTTTATATGTTGAATATAGGAGTATTTTGGATATTACTAATTAAGTATGCTTCATATAGATATTTGGTTGAGTTGTGGTACTTTTATTCTTGTTTGTATAATATCCCTGTTGAGGTCCCAGATGGCACAACAACATTGAAAACAAAATATTGCTATTTTGCTTCTCCTGAAAGAGAAAGGAAACACATGGATGCCTTAGCTCCCAAGGTCTTTGTAGTTGGGTCTCAACTGTGCTGATGTTACTCAGTGGTCAATGCAACAGTAATATTCAAGGGGCCTGCTGGTGTTGAGCTTTTGGATTGTTCTAAGATCAAGCATGAAATAAAATCTACTCTAACAAGGGTTTTTAAAGAAATATAAAAAGATAAGTCAGAGTTTTGAAACATAAAAGAACAATAGTTCATCCAACTTTAACCAAACTTGTTAACTTCAAGGAATTATAAACTAAAACTACAGAACAAAATAAGCTTGTGATTGACACACAACCTCTTTCATTCACAGTGCTAATTCGTATAATAGAATTTTTAGCTACCATTTAAATAAAACACAAATAACATTTCATTCCTTGAAGACTTCGCAAATCAAATGATCAATTAAGACAAATATCATTCAAGAACACAACATGAAGTAGATTAAACTCTGATTGCTTCTACTGTTATTAAAATAGATACACAATGTTTACAAAGCTGGCACAATCACCAGTGTACAGAGAATATGAATCTCCAGATTTCTTCCAACTACACTAAGAGAATTTGGAAAAAATACATTACAATATGTACTGAAATCTTACTGCTAACCAAGAAGACATGAGAAGCTCCCATTACTGAGAATCGAGATACAACTCTATCTTCTTCTGTTAACTCACTAACACCCCACCGTTCTAATTCTAAAAGCTATTGATCTAAAATTTCTTTTAATCTAGAAGTTCTAATCCTAAATTTTCTAACCGTAAAAACTCTAACCTTTACAAAGAGGCAAGAATGCCTTATATACAAAATGCATCAAAAGAATGTGTTGTCCCCTTGTACTAGGGTTTATAAAATATCTCAGACTGTAGGAGAGTCGGCTCTCAGATCTTTATGAGGAAAGTCAAAACCGCATTCAATGTGAATCCTTGTTGTCCATGCTGATGAAGGATTCCTATTCGCAGGAGAAATCTTTTTAGATCTTTTGACAACTGCAACATTAACTTTCCTGCGTGTGTGTCCATCTTCAAAATCTGTTGGGGCACCTTGAATGCTCAGAATATCCTCATCAATTTTGATCTACCTCTTTGCCAGTAGTCACCACAGCTGTCCCTCTAAGTCACAATTTCTTCCTTCCTTCAGCCTTTCTTTATGTTTTGGACTTCTCTGTAGGTTGACCATTCTTCTAGAAATGCCATTGGGCCTTCTTGCAAATCTGAACACAATCGTCGAATCAGTCTATCATCATCCATTCTCAGAAGGAGTCTATCTTACCCGCCTTTTGTTAGCCTTCTCCACAGGGGTGGTCAACCACTCAAAAGGCCCCTCTTAGCTTCCCCTAATTGGATGGTCACTTGCCACGCAGGGTCTCGAGCGGTCAAAAGGTGGTTTGCTTGGCAATTGCTTATTGATGAGACACCCCTGGTGTCTCCTTGATGCGATTTCATCTCACAACAATTATCGGCAAGACTTCTTGTTTGGCTAGAGGTTGTGACGAGTCCCTATCGGTTATACCGATATCCTTCTTCGCATGGGGAACTAATCTTCAATGTTGGGGAGACCATCATTTGTCGTTGTGACCTCATGAAGAAGTCGCTCATTTTGCTTGGAGTCTCCCCGAGTTCCTTTTACTCTCGTTGGGCTCACTTTGTCCTTTCGGTGTGACACTGGCAAGTCGGCGGGACATTTCATCAAAGGCCAGATCTTTGGGCGAGCTTCCTAGTGTCAGTGGGACACCTCTAAATCAGGGAGACCTTACCCCGAACTCCCCTTCTCTTACCGAGCCCCGCTTGTCATTGGCAAGACTCCTCAATATCGTTGAGACCTCCTAGCGAGGATGCACCACCCTCAGCAAGCCTCTCCATGTTGGCGAGTTTATCACTTGTTGCCATGACATCATAGCAGAGCCCCTTCGTTCGTTCGAAGTCTTCCTGATCTCTTCCCGTCCTCTGGTCTTCCTCCCTTGGTTTGACCTTCCTCCTTCGCCAAGACCTTTTGGCGAAGGCGTGATCCTTTGTCGAGCTCCATTTCTTTTGGTGGTGCCCCTATGTTGTCGGCAGGACCTAAGCACATCGGCAAGACCTCTTGGCATATACCTTTCCTCTCCACGAAGGGACATCCCATCAGCGTGACCTCCCCCTCTTTGTCGGGACCTTATGGCGACATCACAACCTTTTGCTGATTCCTTTCCATTTTAGGGAGACCCTTCTATAGCTATGCCGACATGGGCTCCATCATTGCATGTGCTTCGTTGTAACATCCTTTTGTTGGGAAGACGTCCCATAGATACCTGATATCTCAGTGAAAGCTTTACTAGTTCATCCTATTGTCGCTGTGACATACTGGTTTTCTCACCGAAGACCACCATTCGAATCCCCTAGCGTTGTGTCGGTGTGACCATCCGTGGTCGAGGAGACCCTATGGCAAAGCCACTTTATTTTGCCGATATGCGGACCCTTCCCCGTCGACAAGACTCCCGGCGTTCAGTGAGAGCACATACCAAAGGGAACAGCTCACACCGAAGTGTGAGACCCATTTTTGCTTAGTCGGTGAGACCTTAGGGATTCACCGAGACATCTCAGTGAAGAGATAACGTTCTACCGATAGTGTATGCCTTTCGCCGCCGGTCGGTGAGACCCGAAGATCTTGCCGAGACTTCTCTCTGAAGGAAACCCCTCATGAAGATCTCGCTAGGGATGATGAGCCATGTCTTGCCGATAGATCTTGCATATGATTTATGATCATTGTGACATCCTTGGGGTCTTGTTGATAGGCAATATAAACATAATTTTGAACCAAACGAACCATAGGTCGAGGAGATTATGATAATCCCATGCAAATATGATCCTCAATGGGGAGTATTTTGATTCTTTAGATTTCGAACAGTCAGAGCCGAGCCACTAGTCGGTAAGAGTTTAGAAAAGTCTTGATGACTTCTACCTTAACTGATTATAACAACCAACAGGATTGAGGACAGCCTTCCAACTGAGCTTTGTTGACAAATACCATCATGTATGCGATTTAATCCTGCATTCAACAAAGGAAACCACAATAAAGATCACATAAACATAATTCAGATAATCAAAACGCCATTGAAACAAATCCTATGTCAGCAGGGTGTAGTTAAATCTTCAAACAAAAATGATCATAAGTAGTTCGATTTCAGGCCGACCTGCGGAATCCAAGTCGGGGAGGAATTTTGGAGAATTTCGAGTCAGGTAGATTCCAGTGGAAAAAGCATGAAAACATGCATTAGAAACTCAATCTGATCATTATCAAACCAAGAACAACAAGTGAGATCCTCAAAAATAGCATAAAGGAAACATAAAATGCATCATTATTTATTAGCTAATAATGTTATTCCATATTTCTTATCATTTCACCAGATTCTGGGGAAATCCACGCGGGATGGATTTTCGCGAAAAAGGAGACACTATGGCAAATCCGAAAAAATAGGGGACAACGGATTTCAGGAAAATCCGGTCTAGGAGGAAATCCATGAAAAAAGAACGCCTAGTCGGAGTTCGAGCGGGATCCGGGAAAATCCGAAGGAGACAGAAAATCGCAAAAAAAGACAATTCGGAAAAATCCGATCCACACGGAACTTTGCAAAGACCAAAAATCCCTGAACAATAGCGCTCAGCTGGAGTTCGAGTGAGATATGGGAAAATCCAAATGGGATGGAAAATCCCGAACTCAGGAGAAAACCCGAATTCCAATTGAGGCAAAACCAAAAACCAAAGGCAAAGAAATCAAAAGAGAAGGGGGACCCATTTTGTTCCAGATCAAAATGGGGTGGTTATGCAAGGCATAACAATCCCCAAATAGGGATAATAGAAAAATAACAATGTTTCCAAAACTAGGGCACAAAAAAATTGAAACTTAATTTGCATATAATAATTTCAACAACAAAGCCAATAGTGGCATGGTGTGATGGTTAAGTTATTGTGGTGTTCTTCTTGCCATCAAGGTTCAAACCCCACTAGGGTATAATTGTTGAATGTTTAAATTGGGGATGAGGTCCCTCGTTTGTGACTTCACCAATTCATAGCTTTGGGTCAAAAGTGTTTACCGCTTAAAATAATAATTTCAACAACAAACTCAAATTTACAATCATATTAATGGTCTTATTTTTTAGAAATGCATTACAATAATTTTTCTTCTATTTTTCTGAGATTAAACTAAAATGGATATACAAATTTAAACATAAAATACCCCAGACCTTGATCAAACCCTAGCCATCCTTAAATATGGCGCCAACTCCCAAAGTAAGTCAACACTAGGTCTAATTTTTTGTTGTCCTCAAGAATGCTTAAAATTATGAAATACCATGTTGAAGTTACTTCAAATCCGAACCTTCACTCTAAATTTTATCTCCAATTTTCCCTCAAAACTTGATAGACAAATGCAACTCTAAAACTTAATGTGTTACAGTTTCATAAACCAAAGCTCTTCCACTGAAACACACCCTTTTGACGAGGGGGAGCCCGTATGTCTCTTCAAAACTAGGGATACTCAAGGGTTTCAAACCTTAAGCCAAGTTGCCACAGTAATAAACATAAAACTCATAACATAATGAGATCATAAAAACCCCTAAAGAGTTTTATAATATCTCCCAACTTGAGATGCATTACTCTCAACCCTTGATTCACCACCTCTTAATAGAATGCTCCACATTGAAACCCTAAAAACTAAACTAATAAGCTCCTATAAAACCCATGCCCCTTTGCCTTTTTATCACATGCTTTTCAAAATCACTTAAAGTACATGAGAAGAGGGACAACTTAAGTCTTTTGGCTAGGAGTTACTTAAGTTGCCTAAAAAGACATGCCCGCAACTTAAAATGACTTAAGTTCACTTAAGTTGCATAAAAAGATGTGCACACAACTTAATAATAGAATATAATACAAGCCAAAGACTTCATACTCACCCAATAATGTTCTACATCCTCTTCCTCTTGGGTAATCCAAGGAAAGGACAACCGATGTGTTGCTAATCCTCGTGATTTGAGTTGGGGACATTACAGTCCTCCCCACCCAAAGAATGCTTGTCCTCAAGCATTTGTAGACTAGGATGCTTAAGAATCTCCTCTCCTTCTGATGTTGCATCGTCTAAAGTCAAGTTTTTCCATTTGAAGAGATATTCATAAATTACCTTATTCCTCAACCTTTTCTCTCACTTGCAAAATTATTTTTGGAATGAGTATCAATTTACCTTCTTCATCCATGGGAGGTAGTTTCATAGGAGTCACATGTTGTCCAAGAGCCCTCTTAAGGCATGACACATGTAATACATTGTGGATTTTGCTTGTAGTTGGTAACTCTAACTCATATGCTACTTCACCAATTCTTTTGATCACCTTGAAAGGCCCATAAAACCTTGGTTTAAGCTTTTTTACTCCACTTACCTTCAATGAAGATTGTCTATAAGGTTGAAGACACACAAATTCCATGTCTCCTACCTCAAAAGACCTCTCAACCTGATGGCGATCAACATATTTTTTTGTTGTTCTATGCAATTTGAATATTACCCTTAAGTGCCTTAAGGATCTCTTGGTTCTCTTTTACCCACTCAAGAGATTTTAGAGCTCTAGAATAAATAAAAACCAAATCCACAAATGTAGAATCCTTGTAACCATACAAACCTTTCAAAGGTGTCATACTTATGCTCATATGATATGTAGTGTTGAAACAAAATTCTATGAAATGTAACCACTTTGCCCATGCTTTTTGCTGCCCAAGACATAGTTCCTCAAGTAGTCTTCAAGCCATTTATTTACAATTTTAGTTTGACCATTCACTTTTGGATGATAACTAGTGTTGTGATTGATTTTTGTTCCATCCAACTTCATCAACTCTTGCCAAAAAGTGTTGATGAATATGTGATCTCTATCACAATTCTTTTTGGCATACCATGAAGTCTAAAAACTTGTTGAAAAATTAGACCAACAACTTGTGTTGCTTTAAACTGAAAATTCATTGGCATGAAATGAGCATATTTAGTGAGTCTATCTACCACAACAAAAACACAATCCTTACCATTGACCTTAGGCAACCCAATAATGAAATCCATTGATATTTGTTCCCACTTTTGATTGTGAATGGGAAGTGGTTGTAACAACCCTGCAAGGAAATAAAATTCAACCTTATTACTTTGGAACTCTATGAATTCCCTCACATGTTTGAGAACATCATCTTTCATACCTTTCCATGATAATCTTTCATGAATGTACCTGTATTCCTTCAAATAACTCATATGACTAGCAAGTTGATTGTTATAGACACCAATAAGAATATTTTGTTTGATCTTACTTTCCGATACTAAATAGATTATATCCTTATAATAGATGACATCATTCAACACTTTATACCTTTCATCATTGATGTTATCATTTAGAATATCACAAGCATGTTGGTTTTTGAATATTTTTCTAATATGTGATCCTTCCAAGAAGTTGAAATTTTTGAAAGTGAGAAAAATGAAGGGTTTCTAGATAATGCATCAACAACAACATTATTTTTCCCTTGAAAAATTCAATGTTAAAATCATACCCTTGAAGCTTACTTACCCAACACTGTTGTCTCTCATTTAATTATTTTTTCTCCATGAAAAACTTGAGGCTATTATGATCAGTCCTCACTATAAACTTGTTACCCACAAGATATTGATGGAATTTTTTAAGTGCATGCAAGATTTCCAACAGCAATTGTATGCTTGTCTTACATCAAAACAACCCCAATACCAATACTGTATGCATCACATTCAAGCACAAAAGGTTTAGATAAATATGGTAGAGCTAAAACAAGACAAGTACTCATTACCTTCTTAAGATGATCCATGATTCTTTTAGTCTCAACCATCCAAACAAAGGCATCCTTCTTGGTCAAGTCTATCAAAGGAGCAGTTAATAAAGAAAAGCCCTTCACAAATCCTCTATAGTATGTGCATAAACCAATGAAGCCCCTCAAAGGGGACACATTCTTTGGTGGTGTCCAATCAAGTATAGCTTGAATCTTCTTTCTATGTTTTTTCACTCCACCTCCCCTAATGACATATCCCAAATATAATAGCTTAGTCATATTAAACTCACACTTAGAGGATTTCACAAAAAGGGAGTTAGTTGCTAAGATACTTAACACCTATCAAGATGTTGAATATGCTCCTCCCATGTCCTACTATATACTAAGATGCCATCAAAGAAAACCAACACAATTTTTTTCAACTACTTGCTGAATACATGGTTCATGCAAGACTGAAAAAGTAGTTGGAGCATTGGATAACCTAAAGGGCATCACCAAATACTTGAAATATCCATAGTGGCACCTGAAAGTTGTTTTGTACACATCCTACTCTTGGACCCAAATTTTACGGTATCTTGAACGAAGATCTATTTTGGAGAAATAGATTTCTCCATGTAGCTCATCCATCAACTCATCAATACGCAAAATAGAATACTTGTTCTTGATGGTCTTCTTATTTAGTGCATAATAATCAATGTACATCTTCATAGTACCATCCTTCTTTTTCACCAAGACAACAAAAGAAGCAAAGGGACTAAAACTAGGCTATGTATGTCATGTACCCAATAACTCCCAAATAGTCTTCTTAATCTCATCCTTGAATTTTTTAGGATGGCGGTAGGGATCCATAACAATTGGACTGATATCCACAAGCTCAATAACATGCTCAAATCCATGATCTGGATGTAGTCCATGTGGCAGATATGAAAATACCACACTATGCTTGTCCAAAAAGCCCCCAATGTCAACATGATATCCATGTCCTATATCGGTAGACTTATTTGAAATGAAACATTGTACAACCCACTCAACCTCTATATGTCAAAAAACTCTCTCCATCCACCTAGCTAAAATAACTCCAAGAGTATATGAAGATAAGCCTTGTAATACCACCTTTTGAACACCTACTATGAAACTCAACTATATAGTCTTAAATTCCATGACATAAGGGCTTATAGAATGCAACCATTGAATTCCCAACACAATATGGGTATCCTCAATGTCAACCACATAAAATTCATCAATAAGAGTGTAATTTCTCGAGGTCATACTCACTTGTGGGGCACGATTAACACAATGCAACATTGTGCCACTCACTATCCACAATTGAAAACCATCATGCTCCTCAACTTGCAAGCCTTGCTTCTTCACATAGGATGAATCAATGAAGTTGTGGATAGCCCCACTATCAATCAACATAGTAACTCATTATCCCTGCATGATGCCCTTTACTCTTAAGGTGTTAAAATGAAGAGTGGTGGTGAGTGTTGTAGTCATACCATCCATCTGGGCCAAATCATCCTACTGCTCATATGTATCTATTTCCCCATCCATTTTCTCATGATGGTCATCAAGAACTTGTGTCTCCTCCAACTCATCATCACTAGGTTCCTTAAAGACCTCAATCGAATGGGTCTTGTCTCCACTTCTACATTTATTTCTAGGTGCTTAAGGCTCACAAAAATCAAAACAAAACCTCTTTCATCTCAACTCATCTCTCGAATCATGAGATGCGCCACAAATTTTCTTAAACATCTCACTCGTTGATCTAGTATATTTTGGTTTATTTTCCTTTCTTTGTGACAAACTCTATGATAAGGGTCTTTGTGAAAACTTTCTAGGAAACCTAGCTTGTGGTGTAGATAACTCCATATTCCTTGTATGCTTAATATAATCCTTCAAGGTTTCCATATCAAAAGCTTTGACCCAACCTCTGAGAGGTTCTAACAAACCCTCTATGAGCTCCATAAAATCATCAACCTCCCCTCAGACACATCATAAAACATAACTGAAAAATGTAAAACTTTTGAAATGTATGCATCAAGTGTCTCAACCTATCTCAACTGAGCCAACTCTTTGGAGTGTACCTATGAATCCTTGCGGTCAAACCACTCTATCAATGTAGGTTAAAACTAATCATAAGAAATTATCACATCATGACCCCATGTCACTAAACCATAATACCACCACTCATGTGCAACTCCTTCAAGGTGAAGGGTAGAAAATTTGGTGGCCTCAATCTCCTTCATTTAATTTAGGGCAAGGTAAGTATTTTATTTTTGAATCCAATCCCTATTTTTACTCTTGGATGATCCATCAAAACTTAGCAACGATAGACGTCCCAACCTTCTCTGCAACCCATAATTTTGCTTTCCTTGATACCATTATTTTTTATTTGGCTTTGTGCATTTGGTGACCTCCAAGTAATCACTAAAAGATATAGTTGACTAAAAATCTTCCCCCAAAGCTTGATACTTCACAAAAATATTAGCATCCTCGTTGTCCTCCATGGCTTCCTCTTGTGTGGGCTCATCCTCTTGTATGAAGGTATGCATGAAGGGTCTAGATTGTGATGAACTTGAATATTTTCTAGTAGATTGTTCATTATTTTCTTTAGATTTTCTATTGTCCTCTTTCCACACACACCATGTTTCTTCCATTATTGTGTTACGAGCCATTTCACTTAAATATAGATTGGTGTTTTGTAACTGTCTTAACATTTCTACAAACATATGTTTTACGTACTCTTTACTTGATGATGGTGGTTGATCGCTTCTTGCCATTATTTCATTTTTTTGTGGGTTATGACCACCTTTTCTATGCATACAACCAACCTAAACAGGCTACCAAGTCTTGCAACTTTCATACCACTGTAATATCCCAAAATAGGGATATAGAAAAATAATAATATTTTAAAAACTAGGGCACAAAAAAATATGAAACTTAATTTGAATATAAGAATTTCAACAACAAACTCAGATTTACAATCATAATGATTTGATTTTTTAAAAATGCAATACAATGATTTTTTAGAAATGCATTACAATTATTTTTTAGAAATACATTACAATGATTTTTCAAAAATTCATTATGAGATTAAACTAAAATGGGTATGCACATTTAAACATAAAATACCTCAAAGCTTGATCAAACCCTAATCATCTTCAAATATGATGCCAACTTCCAAAATAAATTAACGCTAGGTTTGTTTTTTGTTACCGTCTCAAGAATGCTCAAAAATATGAAATACCATGTTGAAGTTACTCCAAAACTGAACCTTCACTCTAAATTTTATCTCCAATTTGGCTTCCAAACTTGATAGATAATTGTAATTGTTAGTTGGCCAAATTTGCACCCCTTTTCCAAGCTGTGAAAGCACTCAACAAATTTGGACTAACATGGGACTGCTTTTCAGGTTGTTGGTGTCCTATTTTGAAAGAAGACCTCCAGATTATGGGTTGACTCCCCTTTTGATGTCACCTAAACTAATGATTTCTAAGGAAAAGTGTAAGAGATGCATGAAAATGAACTTAACTTAAAAACTAAAGGTGATACACCAAAAAATGATTAAGACTCATAAACAACTTATTCACATTCAAAACAATGACATAAAACCTTGTTCACACAACTCATTTTCACATGCATTTTCACATAAGTAATTTATAAGGTCTTTTAGCAGAACTCTTAGAAGGAAAATAAAATCCCACAACTAACAGTACTTGCTTTAACTAACACAACTTATAACCTGTAACAATGCATTTTCTACTAAATAGGTGCTTAACCATGAGACAAGACTACAAGGAAAGGTAAATTTCACAAATAATCTGATCAATCACTAACAACACATAATAAAACCTGAAATGAGAAGGTAAATGTTCAATTTCGTTGATTCAAAGTACTCAACTGTCATTACAAGTCCATTTGAGTTACAATATCGCTCCTGCTGAAAAAGATAACTTCAAAGCCAAGCTATCACTCTGCTAGAAAGAAAGAACTTTTTTCTTTAACAAAGATTGAAGTTACTTAAGCAAAAAACAACCAACCCCTCTCACACAAGTCCATCTAGAAGGTTTTGGTCGGATGTAGTAGAAAAGGCCAAAAAGAACCTTCTAGAAACCCTCCAAACTGTCCTCTACATGAAGCAAAGTCAAGCCAAGTCAATAGTCACACTAAAAATGTGACAAATGCCTCCAAACAACCCCTTTTTCCTCCAAAAATAGTCAAAACAACCTCTCACACATCCCTCATGTCTACCAGTCATCATTGGTCTTCACACATGTATTGACCCACACTTTTAATGCCCCTGTAAAATACAAGACTCTAATTTGCATTCAAAACAATAATAATATGATTAAGTGATTTATAATACATCACTTAAACAAATTACTTTACATTTCAAAACAAAATGCAAAAAGAGGCCCCACCACCTCTTTGGATTACATCAATATTTGCATTAAATAAATAACATCAAATAAAAGTGATTTACAAATCACTTAAATAATGTCTTGCAATTGACAAAAATGCAAAATAATGATACACTCCAAATGCTTGTAAAAGCATTTAAGCAAAAGTTAAAACTCCTCCAAGGCATTTGATCATTTCTAACTCACCTCCACTTCTACACTTGAGAGTCAATTACTTGGTCAACACTCTCTTGGTTTTCAAAGGCAAACAAAAAGGCCCATAATTTGGCCTATGTGGGCATAAAGGGATTCCACACTCCTTGGAAGGCATATTTCAAAGCTTTCAAGGCATTACCTATTTCAAAGGTCAAAGACACATGGTTTGGGGACTTAGCATATTTCAAAGCAAGGCACATTTTGAAATTTCTGAAGGCATATTTTAAGTCTTGGAAGACTTGGCATTTTGCAAAGAGACAAAAATTACTAAAGGCACATGATCTTCAAAATGTAACATAAGGCAAAAATTGCCTAAGTCATAAACTTCACCTTGAAAGCCCACCTAGCAATTAAATTGTGTTTGCATTTTTAAAACATAAGGAAAAATATACCTTGGGTTGGCATACTAGGTTTTCAAACCCTAAACAAAACATGGAAAAAGCAAAAGAACTCATCATTTTGCATTGAAGGTTATGGAGATTTGCCTCTGGCCGCCATGAGGTTTCATTGAATGCATAGAAAACACGAGGTTTTGATTGGTTTTTGATGACTCCCTGATGAAATCCATAGAAAACAATAGGTAATGTGGTTTTTAGAACAAAAATCTATATTTTTACATTCATTTGGAAGCCATATGATGAGTTAAAGCTGCAGCCATGAGTATTTTCATGATCATTTTATTGTTTCATTCTCTATGTGGGTTTTTCATTTGCTCACAACCGCCATTGGTGATTCTTTGAAACTCAAAAGGAGGCTTTTTAAGTGACAAAAGATTGCATAAACATAGAAAATGAGCAACATAGCTCAGGTAAGCTTTCAGTCGACCCTATACCTTTTGATTATTGGCAAATAAAGCTCATTTTGAGCTTCCATACTAAAGAATAAAGCAAAAATTGCCAATTTTCCTCTATATTTGAAGTTGGATTTTAAAAACCCCAATGTATTTTGTGATTTTTGTGAAGAAAAGACTCTTCATGGGTCACGACCATAAAAATGAACTAGTTTTTGAAATGTATTTCCTATAGCCTAATTTCCATTAAATATATGTCTTTTATCTCTATATTTGCATTTTTCAAACACACCCAGATTGTTTCCTTTTGATTTTGTGAAGAAAACAATACTTTGTGAAGAGAAGAAAAATCTTTAGGCCACGACCAAGAATGTGAACTGGGTTTTTTGCATTTTTGTGCTTTCTGTAGAATGCTCTCCATGTTATTCTCCTTCAATGTCCTTGAATTTTCATTTTGAATAAACCTAGATAGGTTCTATTGCTTTCATTAAGAAGAAAATCTAACTTGTTGGCCACGACCATGGAAGAACTACTGGTTTTGAAAAATGGCATTTTTTGTAGAATGGTCTCCATTCATTCTTTTCAATATCTCTGAATTTTCCCTTTAGCAGGGGTTCCTTCCGAGACATCCTTAGTTGTCTGCTCCTTTCTAGTGTCTTTTGTTGTTTCAATCTTGATTTCTTCTACTTCGTCCTCTCCATCAATTGTTGCATCTGGACTCACATTGAGAGTTGTCTCGATTGCTGAATAAATATTAGTAGCAAACTCCTTTGGATCATTAAGGAAGAACCCACTTTCCACTAATGTTGTTTGGTAAATCACTTTTTCCATTTACTTTACACTTTCATAATTTGGATCGTGCACAACTTTTTCTCAAAGTTCTTTAATAATAGGGTGCCTTGGATTGATCTCAAGGACCCTCTTTCCACACATGTAACCTTGCTTGTTGGCATCTAATAGAGTTTGTAATTGCATAATTCTCTCCATGTTTGAGCTCCATCCATCTTTTGATGTGACAACTCCAGGGGTCTTAGCTAACCTATTACTTATTTTCACTGAATCAACATTTTTAGTGGAAAGAATATCCTTCCACCACTTAGTCAGATCCTCGAATGACTCCTTATTTTCCTTGTCCTTGGAGTCTTTCCCAAGCTTAATTCCTTCTTTAGAAACATTCTGGAACTTTTTGTCTTCATAGTCCATCAAATACTGCATTAAGTACTCATCAACTAGATCCGTGAAGAAAATTACCTCATAGTTTTTCTTCCTCAGTTTCTCAAGGAATGGGGAATTCTCTAGTTGCTCCTTGTTAGTACCAATGATGTAAGTTTATCGCCAAATTTTGTGCTTTCAAATCTCAAAAGTTTTGCAAGCCTGTTCCTGTTCGATGCATCCTCAATTATACCTAACTTAATAGACTTTCCAAACTCACTCCAAAATTTGGCATACTTTCCCCTTTTCTCTGTATCTATTTATGAGTCAACATTTGTTTTATCCTCATCCTCAATAGTTTTTTCATCTGTAGGAGTCTCTACATCTTGTTCTTTTCTTGTCCATAGATAAATTGGGAAATTGATGAATTCTGAGTACTTCTTCACCAGTTCCTTCAATTTACCCTGCTCCAAAAATTCACCAGGTTCATCTTTAAGATGAATTCTAATCTCTGTTCCTTGACCAAGTGGCTCATTCTCAGTATCTTCCATTATTGCAAATGCTCCATCAACTTTCGACTCCCAAATGTATTGTTTGTCATCATTGTGCTTGCTAATAACTTCAACATAATCAACAACAAGGTACACAGAATAAAACCCGACTCCAAATTGACCAATAAGGCTTATATCACCAATTTTTTGCATTTGTTCCAGAAGGGTTGATGTTCTATATTTGGCTATGGTCCCCAAATTCTTGATCTAGTCATTCCTATACCATGGTCACGAATTGAAAGAATCTTCTTTTCCTTATCCAAGTTGATCTTGATTTCAAGCTTGGCATCCTCACCCTCTCCCAACACATTCTTGTCTATAAGAGACAAGAATCTAATTTTATCCAAAGCATTAGAGGCATTCGAGATCAACTCCCTTAAGAAGATATCCTTGTTATTGTAAAGGGAGTTGATGAGGATATCCATCAGCCTCAAAACCTCAGCCTAAAATTCAAGCTTCTGGGCATTGGATTGTAGAGACTTCCTGGAGATAGACTCTGCCTCCCTCTATGCAACATTGGAATTTGTTGAAAGTGTGTATGGGATGGCTCCAAATCCCTCCTCAACCGTAGGAGAATCCACAACCTCATCAGCGATCGTTGCCTCTACATTGGCTTTTACATTGCAACCTTATTCTCACTGCTTGATTCCTTTTGCTTTAATCTCTATTGAATGAAAGTGGTTGATCATTCTATTGAAATTTTGTTAGCTCCATTGGTGCACTACCTTGCATTACTTTGACTATTAGCAATGCTTTCAAATTTTTAACTGTTAGCAATGCTTGTGAAACACATTTCCTTTACATGGCCCTTTTTGATGATCATGTTTAGGAACTGCTCCATTCGAGGACATTGTTGCTTGAACATTGCATTTATATTGTGAAGTGATTTGCTTCCATTTTGTTCATTGATTGCTGAAATACATTATCTTTTGGACCTTGTTGTCTTATACCATCAAATGGTTGTTTCATACCTCTGTTGAGTGAATGATCATTGATTCGTTCAATGTGAACAGTGTATAGTTATTTGAGTTCATGTAGACTTTTTGTATCTTAACACCATGTTCTTTTGCTATACTCTGTCATTGACTCTTGTCACACAAAGAGTTGTCCATTGATTCATGTTGTTCCATATGCTTCTTTGATTGTTGTTGTCCTGTAGCATGAAAGGTAGCATGCATTTTTCCTCTAGGACTGCCCCAATCTTCATGGCTTCCTAACAACTGCTTGCTACCCCCAGAGGTTTGTTACTTGTTCTTCATAAACATCTAAGTCTTTTTTTTAATCTTGTGCAACAACAACACCATATCCTCACTTTAATCTTAGTGGGCAGACACATGTCACTTATGTTGGTGACCTGAAAGGTCGCCATTTTAGGTGATGTGTGGTTGTCTAATAGGATTGAGGTGAGATGAACTTGACAATACCTTGAACTGTTCCTTCTTGCTGCCCCATATGCCTCATGATGGCTACAAGCATGCCTTGATTTCTCCTTCATTATTTTAAGAGATGCATAATGGAACTTGACACATCTATAATTGAACTTGACGCATCTCTGAAATCATTTACTTCTTTTAATAAAATGGATCTTGGATCCACTTAAGATGATTGTAAGACATGTCCAACAAAATGTACCTTCCTTTTGACATGATGGCAGCCTACTGATTGATTCACTATGAAGAGATGAAGTATGAATTTCTTGACAAATCACATTATGTGTTGCATCTTTTGAATATGATAATGAAAGTTGATCAACTAGTGTGATTCCATATTGATTTAATGCATCAATAGCATGTTTATCATTGATTTGATCCAGTTGCTCAATTTCTTATCCCTCTTAAAACATCAGAGGGTAGTGTGTTGAGCTCTACCCTCGTGGGAGCCACATTTACCCCACATGTTGTAATTAGCTAAATCAGAACAGTAACAAGATTTGTCATAAATCTGCACAAGGAACAAATAGTTAGATAAACAAAGCATATCATAGGTGTGTTTGATCACTCCTTTCTTGTTTTTAGGGACACTTATGGTATGTTTCTATTTTAATCCTTGCAGACATTAGATTACACGTTTATGGATGTTTTGCATATAATTTTGATCAGGGACCCTTCATTGCTCTAACAACACTATTTTTATCCAATGTAGGAAACCTAGGAGCAGCGAGGAGGGTGTCAAACAAAAGTAGAGCAGCGAGAAGGATCAAGATGATGCAAGGCCAAGCCAATGAGATTTGTCATTCCACCAGGCAATGACGGGTCCCTTTTCATTTTATATGCAATTTATTTTCTATTATCTATATGCGTATAATCTCTTCTTTGTAAGCATTAGAATAGCTAGTCCCTTGGCTTGTGAGAGACATTATACGCTCATTATTATCAATAAAGATTACATTTGTAATACATATTGGTTCTCTTTCTTATTTGTCTGTAATTGCAAAACTGGAATAAATGCATTTTGTTTTGACAATCTCTTTTATGCACATGAACTTAGTAAAATATAATGTATCTTTTAATGTTTAAACAAAAACACAAAAGAATAAACACTAAGTTACCTTATTTCAGCTGAAAGCTAAAAATCAGGTAACAGTAACCCTAAAAATTAATGTGCTAGGGTTTCACAAACCAATGCTCTTCGACCAAAACACACCCTTCTAACTAGGGGAAGCTTGTATGTCTCTCTGAAACCAGGAATATTGAAGGGTTTCATACCTTAAGCTAAGTTTCGACAAGAATAAATAGAAAACTTACTACATAATGAGCTCTAGAAGACCCCTAGATAATTTTATAATTATAGCATGAAAAATTGTCACCCTTAACAATTTCACATTATGTTTTGTCCCCCTAATTTATTGGACTTAATTAAGCTCCTAATTTTCTAAATTATGCATTCCAAAGCCTAATTTTTACCATTTTCTGAAGGATTACAAGCATTGAACAAATGCATCTAATTGTTATTTTACTCCTAACCAAATGTGTCCTAGAAATTTGGGCTAGGAGCCAAGACCTAGATTCAAATATGTTGGCAAAATTTTAACATCCAAAATTTAAATATCAAGTGTAGTCTTTTGGAATCTATTTTTTGGGAAATTAGTACAATTGCATATAAATACCTAGTTATTTTATGATTTGAAATATAACAAGAGAAAACAAGAAATATATTGGAAAACTTATGTTCAAGAGCACTATTGAGCAAGTCAAGAGCAACATTTCAAAGAATTATAGCAACAATTCATGATCCAACATCATGTCAAAGTTTATGTGAGTTCATGTTGCCATATTATCATTATTTTGTGAAGGCCAACCTTTGTTGTAGGTCTCCAAAGCATTCAAGCATTCAAACAAGAAAGATCCAAATCCTTGAGGTGATGTGCGTGACTTTAGTCCTTCAAGGAAGTCATTGAAGGGTGGTGAGTTACAACACATTGTGATTTCATAATTCCTTCCTTTCCATTATCATTTATCATTGAAATTTTGTCATTGTGGAAGTGAAAACACTTACATGGGGTTTGACTGAGGCAAGACCCTAAATGGCCCAACATTTTCTCCCTCTTTTAATTTGCAAGTTATAGGTTTGAAGAGGATTGATTAAGGATTGAAGGAAAATTCATTCATTGTTGTGCTTGTTGTCATAAATTTTTCTAAGCTATGGAAACTCACTTATAGAATTTATTGATGACATTCTAACAATTCTACAACCTAGAATCAAAAGCTTAGATCCAACATAGAGGACTACATAATAAATTTTAGGACCCCTCATCAAGACTTCCTAGATCCACATGCAAATTACTATTTTGGTTTGTTCATCTTTGAGATATTACATTTTTCATATTAGGTCATATAGATCAATTAGGTTAATCATTCCAAATCATTTTCAATTCATTTCTAAGACTCAAAAGGATCAAATCCGGGTTTGATTGGATCACCTTTGAGGTTGAAAGTCAATCTTTATACCTTGTTGATTTGCATCCTAATAAAAACCTTGGAAAAGTGGAATTGATCCTAGGTTCTTTGTACTTAGGACTTAGGATCCCCTCTCCCCTCTTTTTCTATGTTTCATTTTGGTGAACCTAACATTTGACATCATAACTTTCTGATTCGGTAGTCTTTCAAACCTTAGGTCTAGGTTTTGCATCATTTTGTCTTGCATTTCTCATTTAGGGTTTCATATTTGCATCATAAAAAATTATAAAATATTGCATCCATATTGCATCATATCTTGAATTAGAGCATGTTTCAGTCATTTAGATTAGGTTTTCATTTCAAAATTGCATAAAAAAAAAGGCATTTTTTCAAAAATTGTCATTTATTTGCATTTGCATTTGCATTACTTTGGAAAATTCTTGAAAAATAGTCACTATCAAACCTGTTTGTAGATAGGAACAACCTTAAACAACAATGTAGACGTTAAGTTTTTAGTTTTCAAAACCTTGAACAAGGACCCATTCGCCCTTGGGTGACCTTGTCCTTGTACAGGCGGATCAACAATCTTTTTCACACTTTTCTATCTTTGTTTGCTCAGTTTGTCTATACTTGCATATCTCAATTTGAAATTCCTAACTGAAAATCTTAAGGCATTTTGCATTTAGTTCATTTGGAGAAAGAAATTGCATTGTTTGTGTTCAAAAATTTGCATTCAAAAGTCATTATTTTCAAGTCTTTTCATTTTATAATTAGTCAATTATTACATTTTATATCTAAAATTTTCATCCAAACTTGTTGAAATATCTTCAACATCATTGCATAGTTGTGTTTTGCATCAAATTGGGATACATTAAGCAAATTTTGGAAATTTATTTACTATTACAATTATTTGCAAGTAGAATCAACATTATTAAATAGTGTAGTACACAGTCAAATTTTAAACTTTCAGAACCCCTAACCAAGACCTAGACGCCCGTGGGCGACTCTATCCTGTTATCTAGACACAAGTCAACTTTTTGTAACAAAATACTCTCAGGATTCCTTGTCTAGAGTCATTATTCTTCATATGTGGTTTAACAGTCTAAACCTCATTGCAAAATGGATATGTGTTTTGGCAAAATTTGGATGTCCTTGAAATATTTGGTTGATGTTTCAAGTTGTGTGTTTGGTGATGACCCTAATTCTCATAATGACAATCCTGATAATTCATCTCCTATTTCAATTATATTTTATCTCATAGATCAAGACGAAGAGAGCATGCATGAATTCATACAAAAAATTTCACACAACATTGAGAATAATGCAACCTTTTATCCTTCAATGCAATTCCCTACAACTCCATACCAACAACATCATACCATACCAACACTTGAAATTTTCACTCTTTTACACCCTAAAAGTAAGTCACAAAGCATACCTCAACTAATGCACATGGAAGCATGTATTAAAAATAATCACAAGGAAATCACATCAACCAATCCTCCATTATATGAGCAAAAATTTACAGACACACCCATCAATTTGGAATAGACTTATGGACAAGGCTTTGGGATTTTGAGAGAGCAAGGATGTGACATTAATAATGCACATGAAGTGCATTTGATTTTAGAGAAAACACCACCTGGAGATACTAAAGGCTTAGGTTACCAAGACCCTCCTCTTTCACAACAAACATCTGAACCACCAACCAAGAAATACAAGCTTAAAAAGTTACCCTTTCTACATCCTATGACTAAGACAAAAAAACCCTAGACACACTTGTCAACTTAGGACTTATCACTTTACCACTTATCCATGAGTGAGAAGATAAGAAAGGAAAGAGTACAAGCATGTCTTACTATGCATATCATAGAACAATTGGACATCTTATTGATGAATGTCGCACTTTAAAGAGGAAATTGAGAGAATTTTACCCCTTCGGGGATCAATTTGAACGTGTCATAGATTAACATTCATTTGTTGCACTCCTTGCCATGTGGTAGCTGTAGTATCATAACATGTTCACTACCATTCATGGAGGTATAAACATTTTGTTATGCAATCATCTTTTATATTGCAAGGAGCACCATATCGAGCTGACCTTTGTCCCTATGCTTGGGAGGCAAGGGGTTAGTTAGCCATCTCCTAGGATTATTCCTTCTAGTAAGGGATCCCTTTGTATCTCCTTGAAACGTTAGTGTACCAAGTACACTAACCTTTTAAGGGGGGCATATAGTCCCCCGTTCATTGTTTGCATAATAAATGGGCCTTTCTTAGTGATGATAACATACATATCCTAGGAAGTGTGATCTTGTCAACCAAAGTGTGGCCTTCTTAATCCATGTGATGTGTCTCCTTTTTGGTGATATTGGACTCGATGTACCATAAGAGTGTGACCTTTCATGGCATTTGATATTCCCCTTAATGGTGATTCTATGGTTAGTGTTCCCGAAGGCATGATCCTTTATTCCTCAACTAGTCCTTTCTTGGCGGTGATGTCACATGTGATGTTCCCTAAGGTGTGACCTTCATGTATTAAGTAAAGCCCCTTTGATTGTTACCTTTTGTGGTGATGCTATGGAAACATCCCTTAAGGTTTTAACCTTGTTGAATAATCATCCCCCATGGCGTTAAACCTTATCATATTCATCCTCCATGATGTTAAACCTTAGCATATCCATCCCTCATGACATTAAACCTTGGAATTTTTGCTCCATTTTGTTCATGGGAGTTGAACTTAGTGTAGCACTAATATAGCATCTTGTGGCACCTTATAAAGGTTATCAGGAAGTATAACTCTTTATATGGTTGTTATTGGAACACCTTGTAGACCTAGTGTGTGTTTTCCATTTTTTCCACCTTGTTATGAGAACACCTTATAGACCTAGTGTGTGTATCTCATTTTACCTTGCCTTGGAGGCTCACCTAGTGAATATCAAACTTCACTAGCCCTTGTGTCTTTCAGTTTGTGATTCACCTAACAAATAGTAGACTTTTCTATTGTGTGAGTCATGAATTCCTTTTAACATGACTACCTAGCATAATACAACTTGCTTGCTAGAGGAGCCATGTGTTCCATGAGTGATGTGTATGACTTCAGTCCTCATGGGAGCTGACATTTATTCGATGGATGACATTTGGTATTTGAGATGATTTAAGGCTGAGGTCTCTTTGCCTTGGTGACCAACCTTGTGTTTTGTTATGTGTTTTTCGTGTATCTTCTTCGTGTTTGCAATGCATTTTTTTTCATTTCATTGTCATCTTTATGTTCCATCATGTCATGTGTTCCCATCGTGTATGCTTCGTGTTTTCTAATGTGTATGTTATCTTGTTGCACTTCATACACGTGTGTGTTCCTTTGTGCCTATGTTGATTTTCCATGGAATGTTGAATCATTGGTGTTTGTGCACTCTCCCTTGATCCTTAGTCATCCCATCTCTTCAACATTTGCACATTTGAACCCCTCTTGACACATAGTTCTCTACTTTATTGTGAGTTTGAGCGTAAGTTCATACTCTCACTAAAGTGGGGGCTAAATATAGCGTAAAAAAATGTCACCCTTAACAATTTCACATTATGTTTTGTTCTCCTAATTTATTGGACTTAATTAAGCTCCTAATTTTCTAAATTATGCATTTCAAGGCCTATTTTTTATTGTTTTCTAATGGATTACAAGCATTGAACAAATGAATCCAATTGTTATTTTTCTCTTGACTAAGTGTGCCCTAGAAATTTGTGCCATGATCCATTCACCCATGGGCTAATGGGTCCCCCTTTTTAGCCAGGAACAAAATTCAAATATGTTGTTGGCAACAATTTAACATCCAAAATTCAAATATCAAGTGTTAGCTTCAGGTTTCTAATTTTTGAGAAATTAGTACAATTGCATATAAGTACCTAGTTATTTTATCATTTAAAATATAATAAGAGCAAACAAGAAACCAATTGGAAAACTTATGATTAAGAGTAATATTGAGCAAGTCAAGAGCAACATTTCAAAGCATTATAGCAGCAATTCAAGATCCAACATCATGTCAAAGTTTATGTGAGTTCATGTTGTCATATTATCATTATTTTGTGAAGGCTAACCCTTTTTTGTAGGCCTTCAAAGCATTCAAGCATTCAAACAAGTGAGATCCAAATCATTGAGATGATGTGCATGACTTTAGTCCTTCAAGGAAGCCATTGAAGGGTGGTGAGTTACAACACATTGTGATTTCATCATTCCTTCCTTTCCATTATCATTTATCATTAACATTTTGTCATTGTGGAAGTGGAAACAATTACATGGGGTTTGATTGAGGAAAGACCCTAAATGATCCAACATTTTCTCCCTCTTTGAATGTGCATGTTATAGGTTTGAAGAGGATTGAGAAAGGATTAAAGGTAATTTCATTCATTGTTGCATTTATTGTCATAAAATTTACCAAGCTACAAAAACTCACAGAATTTATTAACAACATTTGGACAATTTAACAACCAGGAATCAAAAGCTCAAATCTAGCATCAGAGGACTACATAATCAATTTTAGGATCACTAATCAAAGACCTATTCACCCATGGGTGACTGAGTCCCTCTACACATGCTAGATCTAGCTTTTGGCGATAGGTACACAACATCTGACACTTCCCAGATCCACCTACAAATTATTGTTTCAGTCTGTTCATCTTTAGGATATTGCATTTTTTTCATATTAGGTCATATAGCTCAATTAGGTTAATCATTCCAAATCATTTCCAATTCATTTCCAATTCATTTCTAAGACACAAAAGCATCAAATTTGGGTCCGATCGGCTCACCTTTGAGGTTGAAAGTCAATCTTTATACCTTATTGATTTGCATCCTAATGAAACCCTTAGAAAAGTGGAATTGATCCTAGGTTCTTTGTACTTTGGACTTAAAATCCCCCCTTTTTTATGTTTCAATAATATCTCCCAAAGAGATGCATTAATAACAACCCTTGATTCACCTCCTCTTAATCCAGTGCTCCACATTAAAACCCTAAAAACTAAACCAATAAGCTCCTAGAAAACCCACACACCATTTACCTTTTTATCACATGCTTTTTAAAATCACTTAAAGTACATGAAAAGAGGGACAACTTAAGTCTTTTGGCTAGCAGTTACTTAAGTTGCCTAAAAAAACACGCCCACATCTTAAAATAACTTAAGTTCACTTAAGTTACATAAAAATACGTGCATACAACTTAAGGGTAGAATAAAATACAAGCCAAAGACTCCATACTTACCCAGTAATGCTCTACATCCTCTTCCTCTTGGGTAATCCAAGGAAAGGACAACAATGTGTTGCTAATCCTCATGATTTAAGTTGGGAAAATTACAATTTCCCCTATTTGGAGAGAGTCCCTCATTTCACCTTATTCCTATGAATTTTATCAAGATTCATGTGTCATTTTAAGTCATACATGTATTGAGATATGCTTGTATCTCCTTATTTGTGTGTTGTGAAACTTGGCTATTTAGAGGATATTTTAGCGCAAGGGTGGGCTTGTGAGAAATCCCTATGGTTGGGAGGTGAGAAAACCTCCATTAGCTTAGTTGTGAAAGGTTTAATTTTGTAGATTTATTGAAGACAAGAAAATCTTCCTTGTGTTGAAGGTCAACATGAGATATTGAAACATCATTTTGAAGTCAAAATATTTATTATATGTAATTTACTTTCCTATTTATGTATTTGGATACTCTAGTTCTTATTTAGAAACAAAATGACTTATTGTTGTAGGAAAAACACAAAGGTTTATTTTTGGTGAAAACATGCCAGGTAAAAGGGGAAATTACAATTTTTGCACTCGATGGTTTATGTATCTATGCATTAATAAAACATAAATAAATAAATATGGTTCTTTAACCAAATAAAAATAAAAATGGCATCTTATTCTTAAATATATTTTGAAAAAAGATATTCACTTTTGTTTATATTTATTTCTAAAGAAAAAATATAAATATTAAATATGTATATGATTTAAATTTATATATATGTATGTATGTACACATGCACACATATATACTATAAAAAATGTGAATACATATTTTTTAAAAATTAAATAAAAGAAAACAAATTATAAGTTACTTGTGAATATATGTGTACAAGGTGGGAGATCCATCCCTCCATAGTTGTAGCCTAAGTTGCGACCTTTTAGGGGCGAAGTTCTTTTTCTTCATGGGGGTCACAACCCTTGGGTGCCATGGACCCCTCTTAGGGGGTTGCAATACTACAAGGGCCCACCCCAATCCCCTCACCTCCCCTTCAAAACCTTCCATAATTTTTTTTTGTTAAAAAAAAAATTCTATTAACATTTTTAGTATTTACAAAAGAATTATGATATATATATAAACTAAAACATCTATTTATTTATATATAATTTGCAGTTAAATTTCCTTTAATTAGCTAGTTTTGGTGGGATTCAATCTCCTAAAATACCTAGTATAAATACCAGTAATAAAAATAATAAATAAATAAGTAGATAAAATATAATAAATTATTAATGAATATATACATATATATTTATGTGTATATGTATATGTACACATGCATGCATACATTCATACATGTGTATACACACACACATATGTATGTATACATTGCCTTGCAAAAATTTGAACAATAGAAATAATTAAAATTATGTCTTTAAATACAAATTTATGAATTGGTGTTAGTTAAAGGAGCTGAAATTACTGAACAATATAAAAGTGGATTCATTCCTAAGAGCTTGGAGTGTATGTATTTAGAAAAAAAATGCTATAAAATATCTCATTTCTACATAAGCTTTATGAAAATATACACAAAACTAATATTTCCAATCCACAGTGCAAAAGAGTAACAAATATAGCATCAAGATAACATTAGATGTACCGTAGGAAAACTCTTTCAAGGGAAAAACCTAGCCTCCAAAAGTACCTTGCACAACTTAATATATTATCTCAAGAAACAAGTTTACAATACACTTGTAAAGTATCCATTGAAGTGTTTGAAGCATCAAGCACCCTAGTTGCATCCTCCATATGAACAAACAAATCAAAATCATGTAGCCACACATCCCAATCCATGCTTGCACATATGCAACCTACAAAAGATGCCCAATCTAATTAACTTTAGCCAACAAGTCAACCTCGACAACTTCTCATGTGCTTGCTTTTATAAAACAAGCTTTGCACAAAATCACTAAGTGGTATTACATAAACCACATGCCTCAAAACCACGAGCTCACTAAACCATGACCCCAAATTAAATATTTGGTACTAAGTTTTCTTATAATAAATATTTTCCCAATGTCACACTCATATTAATATTTATCTCAATGTCTCATACAACATACAAGCGGCCTCAAGAATGTCTAACTCGTGGTATTGACATCTTTGAGATGTACCACAATTACATATGTTTTTTACATTATTAACATTATTATTTTTTGTCATGCAAGACGTACAATGCACCTTTCCCAATATGTACACCATTACATACAAGAATTATTTGAGTCATCTTAAAGAAGTTCAAAATATTAAGCAATCTAAAGTTGTAGATTCATTTCTAAGAGCTTGAAGTGTATGCACATCAACAGTAGAAGAGTTGTTTGAGTCATCTTAGGCATTTTTTCTTTCAAATAGTGAATGTATTGGTGTTAAGTAAAGGAACTCACATTACTAAACAACACAAAAGTATTGATTCATTCCCAAGAGCTTGGAGTGTAAGTACACCATCATATACAAGAGTTATTTGAGCCATCTTAGGTATATTTTTTCTTTCCTAAATATTGAACAAATTGGTGTTCACTAAAATAGCTAAAATTATTAAACAATGTAAAGGTGTATATTCATTTTCAAGAGCTTGGAGTATATCTACATTGTTGTGTACAAGAGTTATTTGAGCCAATTTTTAGCATTTTTACATAGATTTAAATTTATTTAATTATTTTAAGGAATTATAGGTAGATTAAAGAGAATATTGGATAGAGTGACATTCAAACTTAGAATCTATTAGCCTTTTCATGATGGATTCAAAATTTAGACATTATATAATTTACTTCTAATAAACTTCAGATGGGGTAGAATTTGAGCTAAGATTCATGATTTTTAGTTCTATATTTTTTTTATTTTTTTTGGAGGGTTTATATCAAATCCACATAGTTGTTCAACTACTCAATATATGAGCATAAGCCTTACACTAAAACCTCTTCGACTAAGAGCCACTAACGTATACCCATTCCACCAAAGTTGCTTGGGGCACGATTCCAACCTCATCCCCAATGGATTTGGGGCCTTTTCTTCTAAAAAACTTGATCCCTTGTAAACTCATTCAGAAACATTCAATTTCACCAACAATCAAAGGTCCATTGGCTTCTAATTATTTTTCTATTACTACAATAAACATTATTTCAGTAATTTAAATAGATACATTTTATATATATATATTTTTTATGTAATTAAGGATTTAACTATCCATTATACTTAGAGATCTAATTGTTAACTCTCAACTTCATAAATAATAAATATATACTTAAAAAAAAAGCTCAATATGTTTAAACTAGTGATTAGATCCTCTACCTTGATGTTTTTTTTTAATTAAATAAAAACGATTAAGAGTATGGTCCCATGGGGGGCTTGGGCATCTATTTTCATGAAGTAAGAGGTCTCATGGGAAAAAAATAATTATGCTACAAGATTAATTGGAATCGTTTCTTGAAAAATAGCAACCCCTACCTTTAGGACTGAAGATTTCAGCTGGTGAAATTAGGACCATTGGCTTCCCTAATTCAGAGAATAAACTTTTAAGCTAAATTGCACTAGTAAATACTAAATTCATGGGACCACCAACTTCAAAATATTCTTAAAAAATCTCCACAGCATGAATTTTTTTAGGAAGCCCCCTCCATAAGACCATACCCTAGACCACCCAGGAATAAAAAAGCAGCAGCTCAGAAGCAGAAATATTATATAGAAAGAGAAACCCTCAAAAAATACCGAGATGTAACCACAAAAAATTCTTGATTTTGATTTTGGAATTGAGCAGGTATGGAATATTGTTCCATGGAAAAACCCAATACCTAATACAGTCGGTTTTATGAACAATTTAAAAGGCCAAAGGAGGGAAATTGTCTCATTATTACTGTACAAATCCCTCGAGTTCTTGAACGAGGGCATTTTCTAGCCATTTATGGGCCTCTGTCATCAAGGAAGGGCTGAGTGTGAGTATGAGAACACAGAACTCATTCTGGTCAAGAACTCCGTCGCCGTTGAGATCAGCTGCTTCCATCATCGCTCCGAGTTGATCGTCGCTCATCTCCTCCATCCCCAATAAATTTGCATTCTTCTTCAAGCTCTGCAAAGTTATCACGCCTTTTTCTGCATCTGCCAGAAGACGGAAGCCATTGCACAGCTCCCCCATAAATTCCTCTTCCCCCAATTTGTCCGCCATAACAGGCAAATAGTCCTCAAATCCCATCGTCTCTTCTACTCTCTCCGTCATTTTCGCCATTATCCAAATACAGCCTTTTCTTTTATTCTGCCTGCAAACAATTACGGAAGCCCTGTGAGAAAGTTATTTGACTTTGCCGGCATTAAATAGGGTTGAAGGCTCAAAGCATTAAAGCTGTCTCCATCTTCCTGGCTCCTTCCAGGAAAATGCTCTGCCAGTAGTCTTCGTCTGCAAGCTGGATATTCTGCCAATTGGACGGACACGAAACGTTGGGGATATAATTCACAATATAAAAATCAATGGATTCGAGTGGTCCAAATCTGATTTGAAGCGGAGTGGGAACGCAGGAAACTTCGTCCTCCATCGCGGAAATGACATCCATTTGTTTTCTACAGCCACGCCAAATTTTAAATGCTTTTAGCCGATTGGGAGACTCTGAATTGTGGAGCCATTAAATCTTTGTTCCCCGCATGCACTGGCGACTACGTCGTATGCAATTTATTTATTTGATTTTATTTGGAAATTTTGTGCGTGTATAACATGGAAAATAAACTTGAAGTGCTAAAATTTGATGCCGGCTGCAATTATTGGGGAAGGGCATTGGAGAGGGTGGCTCCCTTCATGAGTAGAACTTTTTTATTATTTTTTCCCTAGTTTAAAAGTTCCCTCTTTTGTTTCTTGTGTTTGTCATGCACGGATGTATTTGGTATTTAGTCATGCATTCACATCACTTTTTTTGTGTTTGTCATACACGTATGGTATGAGTGGGCTCTATAGTGGGTAGGCTTAATATTCAATTGTAAAACACTTTTATCCATAAAGTATACAAATTGACAAATCATGTGATGCCACATTAGCGCACCAATAATACATTACTTAGCGACCCACTATTTGTTTCACCTTTTTTTTTGGGCCTTTTTAGATACCTTGACAAAAAGCATGTTGATGTGCCATCATATTTGATGATGTGGCCTTGAAACTAATTTTTATAAGGGACTTGCCAAATAAGCTATTGTACAAATTTGGAAGTGATTTCAAATTTTCACATAGAAATTTGAGAAGCGCGAAGTTAGGGTGGCCCACTATAGGCCCCTCTCCCTTATTTAGTCATGCATTCACATCACTTTGTCTTTGCATTTAGCAATTTCAAAAGTTTGTTTATGTTGTAGTCTTTATAGAGGGGTTTCTTAAAATATCTTAGTGCGAGTTGAAATTTTGTAAGAGTCTTTATAAACAAGGGTTTTTTATGGAGTGGGCTTCTTAAAATATCTTAACAAGTATTGTGGAGAATTTTTTATAAGTTTTTGTAAGCAAGGGTTCCATAGATTTTGTGTTAATGGGCAAGCTTAAAACTTTAAGCTCCAAAATTTTAGGAAGTTGGTGGTCTTTGATTTTTTTTAGCAAAAAGGCATGCTAAATGAACAATTATATAGTTAAATCTAAAAAATTATTGTTAGAGATTAAAAACTTATAAATTAATTACATGTGGTAGTAAGATTTTGAAAATTGGGTAGGGGAAATTTTTACCCAACCCTAAAGACACTCGCTTAAATCTAAAATCTAAAATGCAGGGACTCCTATTTTCTTGCATAAGATATTTTTGAAAAAAAGGGGGTAAAAATTTATTAAATCAAAGAGGAAATCATACAAATTAAATAAGGACCCAATACCAGCCACCCAAGGATCGAGGGCCCAACAACCAAAACTCAAACCTGCACTTACAAGAGGAACCAATCCCCCAAGAAACCCAACTATTGAAACCCATCATTCGGCCATGTCCTTAATAACCATCTTATCAAGACTTTGGGAATATTCTTGGGATAAATGCTCCCAATCTTCCACATGCCAATCTCCCATATTCTTAGAGATCATTTAGCCAAGCAATTGGCCACATTGTTCCACTCCTACGAGATATGGATAGAGGAGGCAGAGTCAAGCATGGTATTCAATCAGAGAATTTGTTGAGCCACCAAAGCCAATTACCAATTGAATCCATCCACCACCTTCTCATTCAACATGTTAATCAAAATTTGAGAGTTAGACTCACAAATAATCTTGCACCAACCCATAGCACAACCTTTTTCAAGAGTTGTAAGAATAGCTAGAGCTTCCGTAAGATTATTTGTTTGTTGCCCTTATATATGGAAAAGAAAAAATGGCATTCCTTGTATTGTCTCTCCCAACTCCACCAATCCTAGAATGCCCAAGATTTTTCCTAGAAGAGTCATTTGTATTAATCTTTAGAACACGTACTAAATGTGGAGACCACCTACCATCCCTCTCAGTCTTCTTACTGAAGTTGCGACTCCTCCTCACTTGAGAAGGTCCTGGATTATTGCCATATAAACTTAACCTCTTCCCCACCTCCTCCTCTTCATAGTCTAAAGGGGTACACACTTCACATCTAGCCTTCACCGTCTCTTGAACCATGCCACCAATTCTTTACCAAAGTTGTTGATCCAGTAACTTCCTTCCCGTAAAGATCCGACAATTCCTTTCAAGCCATATCTACCAAAAGATTTAAAGGAGGTTCCAATGCTCTACGCCACCTGAAGAAAGAGAGACTTAGTCGGGGGCCTTCCCAAACTTCTCCATAGCTTAATCAAAGAAGAAGCATGTACACAAGAATGCCTCTAGATTCCCCATTGTAAGTGACAGATGTCCCTAGAGAAAGAGCACTAAAAAAAATGGAAGGAGCACTCTTCACTATTGCCACACAAGACACATATAGACGACCCCTAAAATCCCTTTTTCGAAGGTTATCCCAGGTGAGGCATCTATTCCAAGAAACAGGCCACAAGAAGAAATTGCATTTAGGCCAAGAGAATTTATTTCACACATTCTTCCACCACATTACCTTCATCCCTTCATATTTTTGAAAATTCAACACTTGATAACCATAAGCCACTGAATACACCCCCTCGGGTCAAGACTCCAGGCTAGGGTATCTCTCCCCCTTAGAGAAATGCATGTTCAACCAACTAAAATCCTTCTTAGCTCATCTCAATCCTTGACAAAGCCCCCGACTGGCCACTTTGAAGGAGCCTTCCATCTAGCCACCTCCACTTGCCCCAAGCTCTGGGTACATTTGATATTCTCAACATGAGACCACCCAACTTCCACAAAACAATTACATAGACCCTGTAGATGAGGATACAAGGAAATGATTGGGGGATACCCATTCCAAGAGTCATACCAAAAGAGAGCTTTAGAGCCCTTGTTACAAATCCAAAACAAACCCCTCTTAATCAAATTGACACCCTTTTTAAGATTTTCGAAAATCACAGAGCCCTTACCCAACAAGTAAACCCTAGGCACATCTTCCCTTGCCACCCCATCAAATACTTAGAGGAGATAATCCTAGCCCAGATTTGATCATGATTATTGCACCATCGCCAATAAAGCTTAATTGTTAAGGCCTGACTAGTAAGGCTAGCTTGTCTTAGCCCAAGACCTCCCTCCTACCTTGGTCTACAAATATTCTCCCACTTAATCAAGCTCCACTTCGAAGCCAAATTACCAGCCCATAAGAATTTTCTTGCGAGTGTATCCAAATCCTCAACGAAACTGATAAGGGCAACCTGGATCAGGCTCATGTAATTAGGAAGAACTTGGACCGCATATTTCAAAAGAAGAACTCTCCCAGCAAAGGAAATCCACCTACGGGTCTAATGACTGAATCTCACATGAAAATTATCCAACACATTCTACCAAGTCCCCCTAGGTAGTGGTCCAATAAAGAGAAGAATTCCTAGGTAGACCAAGGGGAGATTTCCTATCTAAAATCTAAGAATCCAAGGAATCCAAATTTTGAATAAGAAGAGGTGTATTGAAGAAGAAAATGGAGGATTTATCTTCATTGATTTGTTGACTCGATGCCACTAGATAAATATCCAATGTTTGTCTAAAGTTAGTAGCTTCACTAATTTTGGCAACTTCCATTAGCGCAATGTCATTTATAAATTGTAAATGTGGCTGCGAAGGTAGGCCATTGCCCCAACTCCAACCTTAAATAAAACCTTGATTAACATGGGACTTGATGACTCTCCCTAGTCTCTCAACCAATAAGATAAACAAATACGGTGATAAAAGATCCCCCTACTAAAGACCTCTAGAGGCTCCAAACAAGGCAAATGACTCACCATTAACTAGCACCAAAAAGGAAGTAGACATAACATAACTCATCACCTAGTTAACCCAATCACCACCAAACCTAAAAGCCAGTAACACTTTTTGAAGAAAAGGCCATTTGACCCTATCATATGCTTTGGACATATCCAATTTGATAAACATAACTTTCTCCTTTGAAGTCACCATGGAATGAATAGTTTCAACAATAATGACCACTCCATCCAAAATTTGCCTATTTGCCACAAGTCCTTGTTGTTCTTCATAAATGAGCCTATTACTCCAGGGCTTAAGCCTTTCCGCTATTAGCTTGGAAAGAATCTTATTAACCATATTACAAAGAGCTTTGGGCTTGAACAAATTCAATGAATTAGCCCCTTCATGCTCAGGGATAAGCACTAGAAAAGTATAATTCATAGCTCTCAACATCTGTTTGTTCTTTTGAGATCCTTGAATTACCTCTAATAAATCAAATTTTATAACTTCCTAGAATTCCTAAAAAAATTCAACCAAAAACCCATTAGGACTAGGGGATTTTCACAATTTGATGTAGGAGCATCTTGGACGTATGGTGATCATCATCAATAAAAAAACGTGTCAATTTGATTTTTGGTTACAATTTGATTTTGATTTTGGTTTAATAAGTTAATTTAAGACTTCATGGTTTGGGAGGCAGACTGAAATAACATTAGTGTCATTTTCAATTGACAAAATGTCTTATTTCAATTTGTATTTCCAGTTTGATAATTCTCTGCAATTAAATGATCAATGATTCTGGAATATTTTAGAAACTCCACACAACTGGAAGATTTATGAGTGTACATAGGATAATAAAAACCAATGAAAAGAAGATAAGGGAGTTTGTTTCATTTTGAAGGTAGTTTTAAAAAATTCAAATGATCAACGTTAAAGAATATGAAGAGGCGCACAAAACAAGAGAAGAGAAAATTTAATAAAATGAAAAAAAAATGAGAGGAGGAAGGGGAACGCACAAGGGAGAAAGAGGTAAGAATATAAAATAAATAACATATAAAATGAATTGGGAATGGAGGAAAAGCAAGCCAAAACCAAGAAGAAGAACATAATGCATAAGGAGGGGAGATAAAAGGAGGTCATGCCTTGAAAATTAGAAGAGAAAAATTACGTGAAAACTATGCCCCATATCATCCTTAACTAGCAGATGGAAACGAAGTACAAACAAATCCAAGTAAATAATTGTCATGTCCCCCGAAATTGTAGCATTGGGATGTAAAGCATTAGAAACAAGATAAGCAAAATACATATTAAAGCATTAACGATTTAAGTATAATTATCAAAGATAATTATAAATATAAAATATAAATTATAATTACCAAGAGATAAATACTAAAATATTAAAATCACTTAAATATATTAACGTGAAATACATAACATAATAAAAAATTGTAACACTAAGATATAAAGCACCAAAATGCAAGTAAATAAATAAAATACATATTAAAAATATTAGCAATTTAATTTATTATAATTATAATTATCATAAGATAGTATTATAATTATAATTATCAAATATAGCAACATAAATATTAAATACACAATAAATATATACCATATCAATATAAAATATATAAATATAAAATAATACAAAACAAGTATATAATTACAAGTGGTTAATTATTAAAGGCAACAATTGGAATTATTAATAATGCAATCATTAATATTAAAAGGGGCAACAAAAAAAGACAAGTTAGAAGAAGACAAAAGTAAGAAAAAACAAAAATTAAAAGAAGGCAGCGATCATGTTCAAATGAATTAGTTTACAAAGAATATAATGGTGTGTTTAAAGACAACAATTATCTTATCAAAACAACAACGCTTACATTTGTGAAGAGGCATCGATTAATGAACAAAGAGACATGCTAATAAGTTAAAGCTACCTCCCTTCGAAAAGATGCATTTCTTCATGGGATACAAAGAATGAATAGAGTTTGGGAAAAACAGGAGGAAGGAAAAAACAAAAAATAGGATATAGGGAATATTTTTCAGATATATAGAGGCAAATTTAAGAGTATAAATATGAAAAAGAGAGGAGAGAGATTTTCAGCATATCGAACCCAAGCTAGAAGAGAGGCTTGCAGATCGGGATTCAGATAAGCATTTTATAAATCCATATAATAAGTTTGGTAAATATATATTAAGGATACAAGTAAGTAATTTTGTATTTAAGTTATCACTTATGAATTAAGGATTTAAACATGACGAATTAATATTACAAGTATGAATGCATATGTTGATATATATATAAATATATATACAAGAAACTATTATAAATTGGCAAATAGAAGCAATGATGCATATATATATATTCATATAAGATATTGAATGAAATAGAATGGAAAATAAATAACATCTGAAATATATTTATGAGTAAATGGAGATTTCTAAATAGAAAATGAAGGCAGAAATAAAATGGATTTCTTGAGTATAGCATTCTTGAGTATAGCAACAGGTATATTAATATATGTATTTGTCAAAGCAAGGAATATGCAAATTGAATAGAATGGAATTAGCAGCAGACATAATCAAATAAGTATGATTATTGCCACAGTATATGGGGGAGAGCAAGTATAATTATAGATATATGTAAATACATCCCTTATATATATAATCATATAAAATATAAATACATAAATTATATATGATTATGCAATAATGATGCTTGCAACAATTATGGAGCCTTATAAAAAATCACGATGCTTAATATAATTATGGATAATAGATTCTCATCTGTTGAGTTACACTAACAATATCTTTTGAAACAAGAACAATTAATCTTAGGAAGATACATCATCGCATCAAAGAAAGAAGATGGATTGGGCTTAGGGAAATAAGTCTAGAAGAAGTCCAGTTAGTACAATGATCAGAGGTAAGTACCCTCAACCAACTAATATAACATTGGGGTTTATATAATTGAATTCTAGTTCCAATGACAATGGGTTACAGTGCAATGCTTAACTCATATCTTATTAGAATCAATATCAATGAATGTTCTAATCTGTGAATTCAATAGGATAAGTAAATGCATAGAGAGATTAAATGATACATTTGCAATCAATAGATATATGTGTCTTATTAATCAATGATGACTTTACTACTACGAGAATAGACTTCGGGCCAAAATTCCCTTTCACTAGCACTCAATAAGGATAGGGAGTGTGTGGAGGGAAAGGTTGGTAAATCGATCCATTGGTGGACAGTCCCAAGATAGGTAGGAAACCTTGAGGGAGTCCAATTTGAGATTGTGCACGCGCCCTTGGCACATTAAATCTACCATCCAAAGAGGTTAGGAAAGAGGAAACAAGGCGAAGATCTATTCTGATCAAAAGTAAAAGTCATCTCTAATCATGTTAGTTTATGCACTAGATGTTAATGCATTTCATTTGTCTTATTCTTAAAATGTGCAATCTGAAATGATCTAATCATGAGCAAGAAATTATGTGCTTTATTGATAATACATGATGTATGCAAGCCTTCAAGGCAATTTACATGAGATAAATGATGTGTTGGTAAAATAAATTATATGTCCTTATTTGTGCACTTTATGTTTCTAGGATAAGTTTAACAAGGGGACATTACAATTGGTATGAGAGCATGTTCCTACCATCCTGTGTATACTACATGTGCCTTACATGTATTCAAGTGTATACTTTGAGATAATGTATGTGTATTAAAGTGAATTCAAAGGTTTACTTTGGGACATGTGTATGCCTTGTAACATATGTTGATGTGAATACTTTGTGTATTGCGTGTATTCGTGTGTACGCTTCATACTCATGTGTATACTTGATGACCTTGGGATGGTGGATAGGTCCATGGTGTAGTATGGGATGCACTGAATCCCCTTCCCAATTTTCTGACGATATACTTCATTCGATTGTATTCATATTTGAGTGTATACTCTATGACTTACATGTATTCAAGTGTATACTTTGTAAAATTCATGCTTTGTGACTTGTGTGTATACATGTATTCATGTGACTTACGCATTTAAGTGTATACTTTACACGTATTCATATAAATGCTTTGTGATTTCATGTACTTGTGTGTACATGCATTATTCACATATATGCTTCATGCTTCTTGTGTATTACATGTATTCGTGCCTCATATTCATACTTTATGTATGACATGTATCTATGTGTTACTTCATGTATCTTCAACAAGATGTGTTCTTATAATTGCTTTATGCTTAAAGACTCTGAAAATGTTAAAAATGTTGCCTGTCAAGTTGCTTAAGTTGGTTGGTTGTTTACTACTTGCTTGCATGTTGAGCTACTTGTTTGTCTACTTGAGTTGGTTTCCTACTTGCTTGAGCTACTTGCTTGTGTGCTTGAGCTACTTGCCTATGTGATTGACCTACATGCTCGTGTGCTCGAGCTACTTGCATGTGTACTTGAGCTACTTGCCTATGTGCTTGAGCTACTTGCCTATGTGCTTGAGCTACTTGCTTGTGTACTTGAGCTACTTGCATGTGTACTTGAGCTACTTGGCTATGTGTTTGAGCTACTTGCTCGTGTGCTTGAGTCGGCTACTTGCTTGAGCTACTGGGTTGACCTACGTGGTTGTTTGCTTTAATTTCTAATTCATATGGTTTTAAGTTATCAAGTGTATATTATGGCTTGCGTATATGTGTATCCATGCAACTCACACACGTATTTATATGTATACTTCATGTGTTATGTGCATTCACGCTATGCGACTTATGTGTATTTATGGGTATGTTTTGTAACCCACATATATCCTGGCATATACCACGTGTATTTATGCTTCATTAAGTAGTTCCATGTGTTTGCTTCATTCCAAATGTGTCTTCAAACATGATTACTCCATGGTGTTTTATGCTTGAAAGATTGATTAACAAATTTGTCTGCAAAAATGCTTCTTGAGTTGAGGAGCTATAACTATTGAAGTGAAAAGATGTTTGGAACTGTGATTGCTTGAGGACAAGCAATCTTGGGTGGGTAGGACTGTCAAGTCCCCCGAAATTGTAGCATTGGGATGTAAGGCACTAGAAACAAGATAAAAAAAAATACATATTAAAGTATTAATGATTTACGTATAATTATCAAAGATAATTATAAATATAAAATATAAATTATAATTACCAAGAGATAAATACTAAAATATTAAAATCACTTCAATATATTAACGTGAAATACATAACATAATAAAAAATTGTAACACTAAGATATAAAGCACCAAAATGCAAGTAAATAAATAAAATACATATTAAAAATATTAGCCATTTAATTTATTATAAATATAATTATCATAAGATAGTATTATAATTATAATTATCAAATATAACAACATAAATATTAAATACACAATAAATATATAGCATATCAATATAAAATATAAATATAAAATAATACAAAACAAGCATATAATTACAAGCGGTTAATTTTTATTTTTGGAAAATTGTCACCAGAGAGGGTGGCACTCCTTCATTCACTTAAAAGCAAGTACATTATGTTACCGCCATACATAGAACTGAATACCAATCAAACTACACAAAAACACCAAAAAGAAGGCTGAGCTAAAACATTACCAAAGCCCCCTTTCCGCCAATTCAATACTGATGGAAATTTGAGAGGATATAATTTGGAAGAGCTGGCCAATTACTCGCATCTTCCAAGACCATCCTTGTCGTGACCTGCTCACACCCAGCCTTTGAAAGAAGATTTGTTGATCTATTTGCCTCCCTGAACACATGGGCCAGCTTAAAGTTTTGAATATTCCTCAGGGCCCCGTTTATTTTAGAAATCCATTGATTCAGTTTATAGCTTGGGGCCTGACCTGACCCAACTGCCCTTATGACGATCAAAGAATTGCCTTCAAAGTCAATGTTATGCCACTTTTTGAAACACACAAATTCACACCTTCTAGCAAAGCAGCACATTTTGCTTCCATGTTTGTGCCATCCTGGAGCCTGAAAGACGCCGCCACCACCAATTGACCATCCTCATTCCTAACAATGACCCTTGCACCTGAGGGCCTCAAGTTGCCCTTCGAGGCCCCATCAAAGTTCAATTTAAGCCTGCCTTTCAGAGGGAGAGCCCATTTTTCCTAAGCTCTGGCACCTTTGCTTTTTAGGAGTTTATCAGACAAAGCCTGGATCATTCTCCAATTTCTTGCCATCCTACTATCCCATGCCAAGAAATATTAAAATTTGTTAATTTTCAACTTCCCATTCAGATGCTCGTTGATCCCTGATTTGATCTTGAATAGGATGCTCACCAAAGATTCAAATTTCTCTTTGAAGATCCTTGCATTGCGTTCATGCCATAGATGCCATACTACCATAGCCGAGATTTCATTCCACAAACCTCCATACGCTGCCCCTTTGTAGAAGTCGGGCCAAGATTTGAAGAGCAACTGAAGGCTATTTGGTAACGGCCCACACCACTCCAAATTTTCATCGAACTTCCATATCGCTTGGGCCACATCATAATTAAGTAGAAGGTGTTGGGCATCTTCTGAACTTTGCTTGCAAGGGACGCACCAGTGGGGTCTGTAAATCCTGATTTTCTCCAACCTATCACCAGTTAAGATATGCTTGTGCAATACAACCCATGCAAAGGATCCTGCTTTGGGGAGAACGTTCTTGCCCCAGCATAGCCACTTGGGCCACGTCGGCTCCACCAGCTCGTTCTTTATGATCTTATAGCCCAACTTCATCATCTAATCGCCCGATTTAGAGGCACACCACATGATTGAGTCTAGCAAATTCGAGATAAAGAGCCATTGCTTCGAAAGCTCATTTAGAAGAGACCCCTTAATTTGCTCTTGAAGAAAGTCAAAGGACTTCCAAGGTCAAATCCACCAGCCATGCTCTTGCCACACATTTAGATAGTTTCTTAGCACAACCCCATACATAGCTTTTGAGGACCCATGACATCTGCAAGTCTAGGAATCTCTCCCAGAGATGGATAGGCGTTCCATGAGTCTTCCCAAAAGGAGGCTTTCCTGCCATCCCCTACACACTAGGACAGATGGTCGCAGATCACATCTCTTGATTTCAGGATGAAATTCCACACTGCTGAGCCCTTTTGTGGATTTGCTATGGTCAATGTCCTGTCAGGATCTTGAGAATCGAGATACTTGGCTCTCAATATCTTGCACCACATAGCTTCAAGATGCTTGAAGATTTACCACGACAGTTTAGCACCCAAAGCACGGTTTTGAATCTTGAGATCTTTGATATCGGCACCCCCTAAATCCTTCAATTTCAACATGGTTTCCCAAGAAAGCAAAGGGATGCATTTCTTGTCCTATGACCCCTCCCACAAGACTTTCCTCTGAATGCCAGACAACCTCCTTAATGTTTTGCTTGTTGCCTTGAGAGAGGAGAACAAATATATGGGAATGGCCGCAATGACAGATTTTATCAAGACTAACCTTCCTGCAAGGGTCAACCATTTGCTCCCCCAGGATTCCACCTTTGCACTGCATTTGTTGACTGTTTCCTCCCAGTGGCAATTTTTTGCTTGCCCTTCAAAGAGAGGGACTCCCAAAAACTTCATGGGGAGTTGCTTAGACTTGAAGTCTAGAATACCTGCTAGCCTTTGTTGCAAGCCCCTCGACGTGTTAAAAAAGAATATACTTGACTTCTTGTTTATCCTTTGACCGGCCTAAGAGCATTATTTATTGAGTGTATCCTTGAAGATGTTGGCCTCCTCCACAGAGGCAATGTCAAGTAAGGTGGTATCATCGGCAAAGAATTGGTGAGAAATAGTTGGAATGGAATTAGAGATTTTTATGCCTTTCCACAGCCCCGCATTCACTGCCTTCTTTATTTGAGTGCTTAGAGCTTTAGACATAATTATATACAAAAAAGGTGATAACGAATCACCTTGTCATAAGCCACTTGCGCCATTGAACAAGCCATGTGGAGAGCCGTTGATTACTATCGAGTATCTTGGGGTTGAGATACAACTGAAAACCCATTTCAGCCAAGCCTCATTGAAGCCCAACCTTTGCTTTGTTGGTATGTGGTGACTAATCATGCTATATTGTATAGCCCATGGTATACTATACACCCCGACCCCTATCCTTGTCGAGGTCTGGGGTCGGGTCGGGCCTTGGGTGGGGGTTTGGGGGTGGTAGCCCCCGAGAAATTTTTTTTTCCTACTTTTTTGCATGATCACTAAAAAAGGGAAAAATTCGATTTTGTAGAACCTAAAATCTGGAAGCTTCTAAGCTTGTTAAAAAGGGTTTCAGATGGGTATTACAGTATGATGAAAAACACGATTATTCACAAGATTGTAATAGGTTTTACACTGGATAATAAAAGTATTAGATGGCTACAGTTTGGTGGATGTAGCCCGGATTGGGTGAACCACGTTAAATTCTGTGTTATGATTTATTTTGTGTGTTTTGGTTTCTCTGTTTATTATTTAGATATGCATTTAATTGTTAGATATCTGTCATTTCTAACCCTAACAAGTGGTATTAGAGTGGGTTGTGTTTCAATTATCGTCTGTAGGAAAGATCTCGCGGTTGAGTGGGAGCAATGGCAGACGAGGGTAAGAAGGTTGAGAAGTTTAATGGGCAGAACTATCAGTTATGGAAGATACAGATGGAGGACTATTTCTATCAGAAGGATTTATGGCGGCCATTGGAAGGGAAAACCAAGAAACCACAGCAATGTCAGATGAGGATTGGGAGATCTTGGATAGAAAGGCTCTTGGTAGTATTTGTTTGTGCCTAGCACAATCAATGGCGTTCAATATTACAATAGCAAAGACAACTCAAGAGTTGATGGAAACCTTGGAAAAGTTATATGAAAAGCCTTCCGCTTCGAATAAGGTATTTCTTATAAAGCGTTTATTTAATATGAAAATGGTAGAAGGTGGGTCAGTTACTGATCATTTAAATGAGTTTAATACAGTCACCAGTCAATTAACTTCTGTAAAAGTAAACTTTGATGAAGAAGTTAGGGATCTTTTGATTGTGTTCTTTGCCTGAAAGCTGGAATAGCTTGGTAATGGCTGTTAGCAATTTTGTTTCTGGTTCGAATACATTGAAGTTTTATGATGTTGTTGGTGTTATTTTGAGCGAGGAAATTCGTAGGAAAGGCTCAGGTGGAACATCCACATCAGGCAGTGTTTTGAATGCAGAAAGTAGGGGAAAAACAAAGGAGAGAGGAAAAAAATATGGAAATTGTGGGAATTCATGAGGAAAATCAAAGGACAAAAGGTCTCAATCTAGAGACAAGAGGATTGTTGGTAATGTGGTAAGCTGGGTCATCTGAAGAAAGATTGTTGGTCTCAAAAAAATAAATGAGACAGAAAGGAAGTAAAGAGGCAAATGTGGTAAGTAATAAATCTGATGAGGATGCTTTGATTCTTTCCCTTGATAATGCTGATGATTCTTGGGTGTTAGATTCAGGGGTTTCATTTCATGCTACCTCCCATAGAAGTTATTTTCTTGATTATGTCTAAGGGGATTTTGGGCTGGTTTATTTAGGAGATAACGAACCCTGTCAGATTGTTGGAAAGGGAAGAATCAAAATTAAGTTGTAGAATGGGAATCATTGGCTACTACGTGAGGTAAGGCATGTTCCAAAGTTAAGTAGAAATTTAATTTCAGTAGGGCAACTAGATGATGAAGGTTGTGTTGTTACTTTTAGTGATAAAAATTGGAGGGTCACAAAGAGTGCCTTAGTGGTAGCAAAATGTGTGAAAGTAGGCACCTTATATCTTTGTACAGGTCATACTGTTCCTTCTACTTTAATTGTTACAGAAAAAGGTCAATGTTTAGGAACAGTTGTTGCAGTTCAGCAGGTAGAAGATCATACAGTTGCTGTGGACTCTGAATCAGCACTGTGGCATAATAGACTTGGGCATATGAGTGCAAAAGGTATGAAATTACTTCATTCAAATAATGTTTTATCGGGTCTAAAATGTGTTAATATGGATTTCGTGAAAGTTGTGTATGGAAAACAAAAGAGAGTTAGTTTTTCAAGGATGGGAAGCAAAAGAAAGATGAGAAATTGGAGCTTGTGCATACGGATATATGGGGACCAGCTAGGTATCTTCTCTTAGTGGCTCTCTGTATTATGTTACATTCATTGATGATGCAACTAGGAAGGTATGGATTTATTTCCTTAGGCAGAAATCTGATGTATTTGAAACTTTTAAAAAATGGAGAAGCTTGGTTGAGAATGAGACGGGTAAAAAGGTTAAAATGTCTCAAATTTGATAATGGTGGTGAGTATTGCAGCAAAGAGTTTGAAGATTATTGTTCCTCTAATGGTATTCGTAGGCAGAAAACGGGTTCCAAGAACTCCCAGAAAATGGAGTGGCCGAGCGCATGAATAGAACAATAATGGAGCATGCACGAACTATGAGATTGCATGCTGGGCTAACTTTAAAAATGTGGGAAAAGACTGTAAACACTGCTATTTATTTAATTAATAGAGGTCCCTCTAATCCTTTGGGTTGTGGCATTCCAAAGGAAGCATGGAAAGGTAAGAAGGTGAGTTATTCTTTTCTCACAACCTTCGGTTGTGAAGCATTTGCACATGTAGATTCTGAAAATAGAACCAAGCTTGATGCAAAATCAAAGAAATGTGTATTTGTTGGATATGGCATTGATAAATTTGGTTATAGGCTTTGGGATTTTGAAAATCAGAAAATTGTGAGAAGCAGGGATGTCATATTCAATGAGAAAGTGTTGTACAAAGATTTGTTGCTGCAACATGAGAAGAAAGAAAATGATTATGCAGTGTTGGATGATATTCCAAACAATGATATTTCAGTGGTTCCTCATGCTGGGCAACAACAGTAACAACAAATACCACAAACTCCTGTTAGACGATCTTCAAGGATAAGTAGACCTCCAGAAAGATTCTCTCCCTCTTTGTATACTATTTTGTTAACTGATGTTGGTGAACCAGAATATTATGATGAAGCTATGCAGGTGGATACAAAGGTTCAGTGGGAGCATGGAATGGAAGAAGAAATAGATTCCTTGCTGAAAAACCAGACTTGAGAATTATGCAAGTTGCCTATAGGTAAAAAGGCTTTACCAAACAAATGGATTTATAGGCTGAAAGAGGAGGATGGAGGTAAGAAGAGATTTAAAGCCAGATTAGTTGTAAAGGGATTTGCACAGAAAAAGGGTATTGAGTTTGATGAGATTTTTTCTCCTATTGTTAAAATGACTTCTATTGTATTGTTTTAAGTATTGTGGCTACTGAAGATTTGCATTTAGAACAGCTTGATGTTAAAACAACCTTTCTCCATGGTGATTTGGAAGAGGAAATATATATGGACCACCACAAGGATTTGAGGTCAAAGGTAAGGAGAAACTAGTGTGCAAATTGAAGAAAATTTTATATGGCTTGAAGCAAGCACCTCGGCAATGGTACTTAAAATTTGATAGTTTTATGGCTGAGCAAGGTTATAGTCGGTGTAATTTTGACCATTGTGTTTATTTTAAGAGGTTGGATAATGACAACTACATTATTTTATATTTATATGTTGATGACATGCTTGTAGTTGGGTCTAACATGGATCACATAAGTGAGTTAAAACAACAGTTAGCAAATTCTTTTGCTATGAAGGATTTGGGGGCAGCAAAACAAATCCTTGGTATGAAAATTTGTATAGATAGAAAAAATAGAAAATTGTTTTTATCTCAAACTAATTATGTTGAAAAGGTGTTGCAGAGATTTCATATGGAGAATGCAAAAGCAATTAGCACACCTTTGCCTAGTCATGTTAAATTGACTAAGGATATGTGTCCAAAGACACAAGAGGAGGAAGAAAAAATGTCCAAGGTACTATATGCTTCAGCTGTAGGTAGTTTGATGTATGCCATGGTATGCACAAGACTAGATATTGCACATGTTGTAGGAGTTGTTAGCAGGTATTTGAGTCATTTCGGAATTGAGCATTGGAATGCAATAAAATGGATTCTCAGGTACTTGAGAGGTACATCCAATAATTGTCTATGTTGACTCAAATTTGGCTGGGGATATAGATACCAGGTGGAGTACCACAAGTTATGTATTTACAGTTGGTGGGACAGCAGTGAGTTGGATTTCTCTATTGCAGAAGGTGGTTGCTTTATCCACCACAGAGGCAGAGTATGTTGTTGCAACAGAGGCGACAAAGGAGATGATATGGCTGCAACTTTTCATGGAAGATTTGGGCAAACAACAGGCTGAAAATTACTTGTTTACAGACAACCAGAGTGCTATACATCTTGCAAAGAATTCTACCTTGCATTCTAAAACAAAACACATACAGTTGAGATTTCATTTCATTCGGTCGGTGTTGGAGAATGGACAGGTCAAGCTGGACAAGATACATATAGATGTCAATCCAGCAGATATGTTTATGAAGGCAGTGACAAGGGAGAAGCTGAGCTCCTCTTCAACTTTGGTTGTTCTTCAAGGTTGAATTCAAGTATAACAGAGCAGTAGGGTCCAAGGTACTTATTTCTAGTGGAAGTTGTAATTGTAGCAGTGTCGTCTAGGATCAGTCTCCAAGTGGGAGATTGTTGGTATGTGGCAACTGGTCATGCTATATTATATATCCCATGGTATACTGTACACCCTGGCCCCTATCCTTGTCGGGGTTCGGGGTTGGGCTGAGCCTTGGGTGGGGGTTCGGAGGTGGCAGCCCCCGAGGAAAATTTTCTTCCTACTTTTTTGCGTGATCACCGAAAAAGGGAAAAATCAATGAAAAAGAAAAAAACAAATTTGTAGAACCTAAAATCTGGAAACTTCTAAGCTTGTTAAAAAGGGTTTCAGATGGGTATTATAGTATGATGAAAAATGCGATTATTCGCAAGATTGTAATAGGTTTTACATTGGATAATAAAAGTATTGGATGGTTGCAGTTTGGTGGATGTAGCCCGGATTGGGTGAACCACTTTAAATTCTGTGTTATGATTTATTCTATGTGTTTTTGGTTTCTCTGTTTATTATATAGATTTGCATTTAATTGTTAGATATCTATCATTTCTAACCCTAACATGCTTTACTTTCATTAAGAACCGCTAGCTTACTCTGTCGTAAGCTTTGCTCATATCGATTTTCACCAACATACCTTTCTGATTCGAGTGCTTGAGGGAGTGCACAATTTCATGAGCAACCATGATGGCATCCGAAATGCTTATACCTAGAACAAATCCACTTTGTTTTGGCGAGATCAACTTTGGAAAGAGGCATTTTAGTTGGTTGGCCATTACCTTGGCTATGAGCTTATATATGGTATTGCACAAGGCAATAGGCCTGTAGTTAGCAAAAGATTCAAATTTTTCTTTCTTTTGGATCATAACAATATTTGTATTGTTTATGTATTTGAGAATTGTGCCCTTCTTTCTTGACTCCTCCACTACTCCATGCAAATCTAGCCCGATGAAATCCCAATAGGTTTGGTAAAAACTAACATTGAAGCCATCAGGGCCAGGAGCTTTGTCGAGCCGCATCTCGAATAGAGTCACTTTGATTTCCTTTAATGAGGTTGCACCCATTAACATTTTGTTGTCTTCCTTTGATATTTTTGTTTCAAGATCAGCCACTATGCTCAAGTCAAGAGGATCTGGTTCATTCGCCCCCTAGCAAAGAGGAGAAAAGGCGACACTTGCTACTTGGATGTCTTCCTCCTTCGTTTTGGTTTTCCCATACTCATCAATGATCTCCTCAATCCTATTCCAACTGCGCTTCATTTTTGTTGAACTATGAAAAAAAATTATATTTAGATCACCTTCTTGCAACCAGGAATCCCTAGACTTTGTCCTCCAATAGCACTCTTCCCTGAGTAGAACTTCATTATACTCTTCTTTCAGCTGTTTCTATTTCTCAAACTTAAAATTTGTCATGCCCAAATTTATTACTATCTCCCCCAGAGATTCCAACTCTTCTTCTATGCACTTCTTTTCTTCAAATATGTTTTTAAAGCTTGATTTGTTCCACTCCCTCAACTTATCCTTCATTCTTTGCAGCGTTTTTTGAAAATCAAACATTTTTGAACCCACCAAAAGAATTGGTTTTGACCACCAATGTTCCAACAGATCTAGAAGTTCTCAGGCCCTTAACCACATTGGCTCAAACCTGAATTGAGTTTTAGCCGGTTTTGACTCTTCATTTATCAACAAAGTAATTGGAAAATGATCGGAGATTGCCACTATGTGAATTGTTGATTTTGGTAACAAATTACCCTACAACCAATCTTCAGAGAGAAGAAATCTATCAAGCCTTTCGACAATATTAGTGAAATCCTTCCTCCTATTATTCCAAGTATAAATTCCATTTGAGGTTTTAATATCGATGAAATTATTTGATTCTATGAAATACAAAAAATATTTTTGGACTTGCGTTATTTTGCTTGAGCCCCCTAACTTTTCTTTCACATCCAATATTGCATTAAAGTCCTCGCCCAAAACAACTTTTGAATTACCCATATTATTTGAGATGGTCTCCCACATAAGCTTTTTATCTTTTGTTTTGGTTGGCCCGTAAACATTATGCATTTCAAATTTTGACTTCGTTTGAGAGACTATTACTTCACATTTCATCCAATTTGAGTTAGAGTTTAATAGAGATACCTTGATTTTGTCGGAATGCCAAAGAACACCCAAACCACTCAAAGCACCAGAAGCGTCCACAAAAATGCCTTCCCATGACTTTCAGTATTTGAGGAACGCAGAAGATTCTTCACTACCTAGTTTTGTTTCTTGGAGGAAAATGATGTCTGAATTTTGACTTGCCAATTGGTGTTTGGCCAGTCGCCTCTTGTTAGGGGCATTTATGCCCCTAACGTTCCATGAGAGGACCTTCATCTCCTCCCAAGGGAGGCCCTTGCTCCCTTGGAATGTGTCATGTGTGATCTGATGGAAGGTTGTTCATATTTTAGAGCCTCCTCCTCTCTTTTTTGTTTATTATATTTTCTTCCCACTTTGGAAGTGGTGGCAGCCTTTGCTAATTGTTTGATTTTACGCTTTTCAGTCGTTTCCAATTCATCATGAATCTCTTTCTCCAAATGAGGTTTTGAGTCCTCAGATTCATTATTATTGTACCATTCAAGCAATTTAATAGGTGAACTTAATTCATTCTCCAACAGACCTATCTCCCCTTCTTCCATTTGTGTATCTTCTTCACCCAAGTGATCATCCAAGGATTCGACCAAGGCGATTTCCCAATGCTTCACATGTGAGGATGCTTGTAGACTGACCTGTGCCATTGCACAAGCAACACCCTGCTGTGCTTGTACTTTCGGGGTTGCCTTTTCTTTTGTTTTAATCTTCTCCTTCCAGACCTCTTTGATCATGGTCGAGAACCATTTGCATTTGTCAATGTTATGATTGCGCCGCCTACACTTCAAACAAAATAATTTGGGAAATTCAATTTCTATAGTTTGTCTCCAAACCTTTTCACCCGTGATTAAATCAATTGAGTGGGAGATCTCCTTAATTGCGAGCAAAAGAATTCTTGCATAGATCAACGTTTCACCTTTCCTCAAGTCAAAATCTAGAGTCCAACCCATCGAATCCCCAATTTTTGTAATACAACCTCCTGACCAGTATTCAAAAGGTAGATTATGAAGGCGTATCCATGTTGGATTGTTATAGGGGGCATAAACCAAAGGATTAAAATTTCTTTCCCACTTGTGAAGGAAAAGGAAGGAAGGCCCGTTCCGCCACTCCAAAGAATTCAAAATTTGGTCTCTTTCTGCCCTGCTTCTAAAGACTGCTATGAAGAATCCCTTGGGGAGAAAATTTAGGATTGGATCCATCTTCCAATTTTCCAAGACCCATTCCCCTATTGATTTCCTTGTTAACCGTTTCCCCAAGAAACACCCAATAACTACACATTGTTCCAAAAATTTAGAATCATTTTCAACAAACGTGGAGACATCCACCCTTGGAACTACATATACTTTTTTTGAGACCCCATCCGCTTGATCAGATGCCACTACTTTTTTTTCTGACACACACTCGCCACCACCATGATTTACAGAGGCCACTACCAGCGCCATCACAAACATAATTACAAGCTATTAATTATTAAAGACAATAATTGGAATTATTAATAATGCAATAATTAATATTAAAAGGGGCAACAACAAAAAGACAAGTTAGAAGAAGACAAAAGTAAGAAAAGACAAAAATTAAAAGAGGGCAGCGACCATGTTCAAATGAATTAGTTTACAAAGAATATAATGGTGTGTTTAAAGACAACAACAATTATCTTATCAAAACAACAATGCTTACATTTGTGAAGAGGCATCAATTAATGAACAAAGAGACATGATAATAAGTTAAAGCTACCTCCCTTCAAAAAGATGCATCTCTTCATGGGATACAAAGAATGAATAGAGTTTGGGAAAAACAGGAGGAAGGAAAAAACAAAAAATAGGATATAGGGAATATTTTTTAGATATATAGAGACAAATTTAAGAGTATAATAAAAAAGAGAGGAGAGATATTTTCAGTAGATCGAACCCAAGCTGGAAGAGAGGCTTGCAGATTTTGATTCATATAAGAATTTTATAAATCCATATAATAAGTTTGGTAAATATATATTAAGGATACAAGTAAGTAATTTTGTATTTAAGTTATCACTTATGAATTAAGGATTTAAACATGATGAATTAATATTACAAGTATGAATGGATATGTTGATATATATATAAATATATATATATATATATATATATATATATGCAAAAAACTATTATAAATTGACAAATAGAAACAACAATGCATATATATATTCATATAAAATATAGAATGAAATAGAATGGAAAATAAATAACATCTGAAATATATTTATGAGTAAAGCAACAAGTATATTAATATATGCATTTTTCAAAGTAAGGAATGTGCAGATCGAATAGAATGGAATCAACAACAAACATAATCAGACATAATCAGATAAGTATGATTATTGCCACAATATATGGGGGAGAGTAAGTATAATTATAGATATATGTAAATAGATCCCTTATATATATAATCATATAAAATATAAATACATAAATTATATACGATTATACAATAATGATGCTTGCAACAATTATGGAGCCTTATAAAAAATCATGATGCTTAATATAATTATGGATAATAGATTCTCATTTGTTGAGTTACACTAACAATATCTTTTGAAACAAGAACAATTAATCTTAAGAAGATACATCATCGCATTAAAGAAAGAAGACGAATCGGGCTTAGGGAAATAAGTCTGGAAGAAGTCCAGTTAGTACAACGATCAAAGGTAAGTTCCCTCAACCAACTAATATAACATTGAGGTTTATATAATCGAATTCCAGTTCCTATGACAGTGGATTACAGTGTAATGCTTAACTCATATCTTATTAGAATCAATATCAGTGAATGTTCTAATCTGTGATGATTTGTGAATTCAATAGGATAAGTAAATGCATAGAGAGATTAAATGACACATTCTCAATCAATAGATATATGTGTCTTATTAAATGATGATGACTCACTACTATGAGAATAGACTTCGGGCCAAAATGCCCTTTCACTAGCACTCAATAAGGATAGGGAGTGTGTGGAGGGAAAGGCTGGTAAATTGATCCGTTGGTGGACAGTCCCAAGACAGGTAGGAAACCTTGAGGGAGTCCAATTTGAGATCGTGGACGCACCCTTAGCACAATAAATCTACCATCCAAAGAGGTTAGGAAAGAGGAAACAAGGTGAAGATCTATTCCGATCAAGAGTTAAAGTCATCTCTAATCATGTTAGTTTATGCACTAGATGTTAATGCATTTCATTTGTCTTATTCTTAAAATGTGCAATTTGAAATGATCTAATCATGAGCAAGAAATTATGTGTTTTATTGATAATACATGATGTATGCAAGCCTTCAAGGCAATTTACATGAGCTAAATGATGTGTTGGTAAAATAAATTATATGTCCTTACTTGTGCACTTTATGTTTCTAGGATAAGTTTAACAAGGGGACATTACAATAATAGAATGCATGATTGAAAGAAAGGTGAGGAGGGGGGGGTCATTGCTGGTATGTGAAGATAGAAGGAAAAATAAGGAGGGGTAAGACAACAAGAGAGAGGAGGAATTTTCGAGGCAAAAGTCTTTATAGAGTAGATGAAATAAAGTGTAGAGAGGAGGTGAATGAAAGTGAAAAACTGAGTTGCGATTAGTGAGAGGAGAAAAAGATAATAAACAAAGTGTCACCTATAATGAAGTGGGAGTAAGGGGGTGTAAAGAATAGGAAGGAGAAATGTGAGTAAAATTTGTTGATAAAGTAATTAAAAACTACATTACAAACCAATTATATGTATAAGGAAAATGAAAGGGAAGTTGCACAAATAAAATGAATAGAGGAATATTGAAAGTTGTAGATATGGGAGTAGGAGGGGTGTGGAGTAGAAGTGATGTTTAAACAAAAAAATATGATGAAATATTGATTGCAATATGTATGTAAGGATATTAAATTTGAATAATAATAATATTGAAATTTTCCATAGTTTTTTTGTGAAGTTTAAAATTTGACTTTTAATTGACAAATGAAATTGTCAATTTTAATTTCTATTGGCTACAAATTTCACCAGTTTGAGAAGACTCAAAATTTGATCTGCACCACAATTCCTTCCAACTCATCCAACAAAATATGTTGAATAATTCTCTCATTCATTTTTTGTAGGCACTAAAGAGGGAATACATGCCAAACTATGATTTTCTTCTATGATCGCACAAGGCGAATCTTCCGTGAATAGAGAAGAAAAATATTGTGAAGCTTCCCTAGAAATTTCTCTTAAGGAAATTAGAAGACCTCCTTGTGAAGAAACAAGAGAAGAGATCATATTCCCATGCATTCTAGCCTTGATTGAATTAAAGGAGAACATTGTATTTCTATCACCCTCTTGAAGCCACTCTATCCTAGCCTTTTTCTTCCAATAGGTCTCCTCACACAATTCCCATTCTTCAAGAACCTTCAAGGAAATCGTTTCTTCCTTAAGGGAATCTTTAGTAAGACCACAATCCCTAATCTAATGGGTGATAGCATCTAGGTGATCTTGAGCAGCTGAATTGGCTAGAAATATATTACCAAAGCACCAACTATTCCACTTTTTGAGTTGCTACTTTACAAATTACAATTGCTTGGCAAAGGAGTACATTGCTGTGCCATAGACTAGCCTACCATGACTCCACTAGTCAATCATAAGATCCTACAATTGAGGATCTTGTAGCCACATAGGATGAAACTTAAAGCACAGATTCTTAGTGCCTCCCACCAACAAAGCTGAGAGTTTGATAGCCAATGATCCAATCCTCTCCACTCTAATATCTCAGAGTTTTTTCCCTAGTTGCTACCTATCCAAAAGCAAGAAACTAAAAATCTATCAAGTCTTTCTGAGATTTGAGTATTTGCTACATCTCCTATTAATCCAAGTATACATAACATTACTAGGCTTAACATCTAGCAGATTTAAGAAGGAAACATTTTCTTGGAGCATAATGGAAGAAGGCTCTAGTATTTCCACCCCTGCCCTCTTTTCTTCTAGGCTGATAAAAACATTAAAGTCCCCTGCCAAAATCCAAGGGTATAAGGGAACTAAAGCCCAAATATATTGAATATGAGACTAGAGAAGAGATTTTCCAAGAATATCAATTGGCGTATAAACATTATAAAATAGAACAATCTCTTCATAATCCAAACTATAAGCAACCATAAAGATAGAAAATCTACTAGATATCCACTAAAGAGGGTTAATCTTAAATGAGTTCCATAAGCAAGCTACCCCTCTTGCATTACTCTAAGCACTAATACACTAGCATTGACATCTCCACCATATTTTGGATGCCATGTTACATATAATTTCCATTGATAACTTAGTCTCTTGGATGAAGAAAATATCTGGTGAATGAAATTTAACCGAATCTCGAACCATTTTTTGTCTAAGGCCACTATTCAAGCCCCTTGCATTCCAAGAGAGGACAATCATCTTTGAGAATTGTAACAGTGTGAGTTAATGGTTTTGACCAACCTTGATTCCACTAGTGATTCTCCCATTAATTTAATTTTATTCAAATCCTTCTTCCTCCCCACCTTTAGAGATTTCTCTAGGGATCCCATCTTGAGATTCTTTGTTTGCAACCCTAAAGTGGGTGGAGCTCTACTTTCGCTAAATCCAAATCTACCTTCCCTATTGGAGGAACAAGCTCAACTAGATATAATTCATCATTCCTCCTGTTAACTTCAACTGTTACTGGAGCATCAAAATTCCCAGGTGCAAGACTAGTATCCATTTGTGTATCAAGAAGCACACACACCTAAGTATCTTGAATATCATCAACTCTGGTTGCCACTAGATCCACCTCAAAATCACCATCCCCAAAATTCAACTCCCTTGGATTCTCCTCTTGAAGGTAAAAATCCTCTAACACGTCAAAATGATTGAGAACCCCCTAATTCTACTATTTTTAAGGGTTCTTTTCTATCCTCTACCCTTATTGTGAGGCTTAACTGGAATAAAACCACCCTTGTTTGCTTCTTCCCCTAAAATAGGAGTCTTTCCTTTGTCCATATTAGAAGATTGATGAGGAGGCTCATTAAGATGGGCTCTTGTATGGTTAACTCTAGGAAATCTTCTCTGCAAGTGTCCATACTCATGACAAATCCTACATCGAAATGTCAACGCTTCATAATCCAACTACTGAGTCCATGAGGAAGAGCCAAGGTGTATTTATTTCCAAAGAATCTCACAAAGGATTATTTAAATCAATTTTAATGCATGCAGGCATAATAAATTACCTTTTTATTTAGCCTTTGTTGTGATGGACACACCAAATTTCCTAGCAACAAAGTGATCATATGAAGAATATTGTTCCTCCAAAATTCTAGTGGAAACCAAGGGAGCCTCACCCATACAAGAATGCGCAAGTCAAAAATTCCCCTGTAGGATTAAATCCAACATGTCATGGCTTTATAAACAAGCCAACCTGGTTATAGAAATAAGCCCCCCCTCAAAGGCCTTATTATGATCAAATAAAAAATTGAAAACCACCACAAAATAATTTTTATCCACTAGCATCACCTTCATCTCGCCCTCGAGATTCCATGTCCACTGAGCCCAATATTCCAAAAATGAAAGAGAAACCCAAATTCCCATGAACTTAAGGATGGTTTATTTTGGATTTGCCGGAGAGGGACGAAGGTTCAATTCTGGTATGATTCCTGGGATGGGTACCCTCCCATCCTATCTCAATTCCCTGAATTGATGGCTTTGAGTAGGAGCTTCGAGGATGTTGGCTGGACACGGGTAAGTGACTTTAAGGTGTTTTCCTACCAGGGCCAACTTGTGAGTTCTAGATGGATGACTCCTGAGGAGTGGCCGATTACGGACATGGAAGAGGATCGTAGGATTCTGCATAGTATTCTTTTGAGCAGACAATGTAATCCTTTAAGGGACAAGGATATTCTTGCTTGGTCTCCTAATCCAAAGGGGCACTACACAGTTGCGTCTGGATATCGGAGGTTATTGTCTCAAAGGCTTGAGGGGGAGGAAGTTCCGTGGTGGAAGAAGGTTTGGAATAAGTTTTCTTGGCCGAAGTGTAATTGCTTTGCCTGGATTTTGGCTTGGAACAAATGCCTGACTTGGGACAAGATTCAGATGCGCGACTTTCAGGGACCGTCTATGTGTGTGATGTGTGGGAAAGGCGAGGAAAACTCTTCGCACCTTTTCTTTCGGTGTTCTTTCTCCCTGCAACTCTGGCATTTCTGGTGGAGTGTTTGGGGAAATCCTTGCATTCATGCTTCCTCTTTAGTTGAGTTATGGAATAGATTGGGCAGGCCTCCCTCGAGGGCTTCTTTTTTGCAGGATGTGTGGCTGGCAAGCCCAATTTTTTTGTTGTGGCAGATTTGGCTTGAAAGGAATAGGAGAATTTTTCGGGGTGAAATGTTGCAAGTTCAGCAGGTGTGGTATAGAATTCTTGGGATGATCCAGGAGACTATCCATGCCAAAGGGGATGTGGAGCTGCCATTGGAAAAGAAGGATGCTGAGGTGGTAGCCCGTTTGGGTATTCAAGGGTTTTCCCCATTGGCCTCTTGTGGGCGGAAAGGTAGTCGAGTGAGGCAGCGGGTCCAGAGGCAGGGGTCCTGGGTGCCTCCCCCTGTGGGAATCTTGAAGGTTAATACTGATGGTTCTTCTAGGGGCAATCCTGGCCCAGCTGGGGTTGGAGGGGTTGGGCAGGATTCCTCGGGTTCGGTGATGTTCCTTTTTTCCATTCATATGGGGACACAGACCGTTAATTTTATGGAAGGTTGGGCGATTCTATATGCTTTGAGGAAGGCCTACGAGCTGGGGTGGCGTAGGGCTATTTGTGAATCTGATTCTCAGGTTTTGATTAACTTACTTAATCAAGGGAGGAGCTTGGATGTGAATTGGCAGTTGGCGGTTCTGGTTCAGCAGATTTTGCAGATTGGATCTCTAATGGAGAGAGTGTCTTTTGGCCATATTCCGCGGGAGTGGAATAGGACGGCTGATTGTTTGGCCAAATGGGCTTCAGAGCATCTTGTGGATTGGAAGATTGAGGATTGGGCTCAAATCCCTCCTGAGCTTAGCTCGGATTTGGGGAGGGTTCTGGCTGAGGATACTAGGGATGCTAAATGATTTGGTTCTGTATCTTGTTGGCGTTTTATGTTCTTTCTGGGCTTTTTCCCTTAGCTTGGTTGTAATTCTGGTTTCTAATTTTCAATAAAAATTTTACCCCTTTTTATTAAAAAATTCCCATGAACTTGCAAATTAAAGCATACTTCCTTAGGTAATTAACATCTTCTTCAATTGAGTCCTGTTGAATCACCAAAATAGGCCTATCCTGACTTCTTTATAGACAACCATTAACTTTCAAAATTTGAGGGCTCCCATTCTTTGGTGATTCTTTTTCACCTAAGGAATTGCATGCAGGCATGTAGAAGGTTCATTCCCAAATAATACCTCTTAGAAGGGCAAATTATGCTTCAAACCTATACCTCCAACCAATACCATACTCACCACTAAGGAAAATAAAACACTTCCAAAGAACCCTGCCCAGGACCCTTCAGACACAAATATGTTACCCTCGCCACAAAAGGTTGTAACAACACCCACCAACTCCTTCCTTGGAAAACTCAAACCTCCCCATGAATGGAACGCAACTACACGTGATTGAAACACACCTGCATAGAGAAAGAAGGCAAATGAGTAGTATAGAAGTTGTGGCTAGGGCCAGGAAGCCCTAGCATGTGTGGTGCATAAATGTCATACCCACGCCTTCAGTCCACATTCTCCTACCACCCACAATATTATAAACTATCATATAGCATAATTTTCTTCTTCTCATAGGAGCCCCCTACTCCACAAAACACATCCTAGAGCAGCTCCATGAGACTCCTTTCTTAACAAAATTTGTAGTGATTCTTAAAAATTAGCTTGCTTAGTAAAGTTTGTTTGGTTAGTTTGGACCATTTTTGAGAGGTGATTTTATGCCTTCCACTTGTTTTTTAAAGATTGGTTGTACTTTTTTTTCCTGATGTTAATATATTATTCTAATTCATTCAAAAAACAGAGTTAATGTTTAGATTAATTTATAAATCATAGACAACCATTAATAAAAAGAGAGAACGTAAGAAAAAAATGTATGGTAAGTATTTTATTAATGAAAAGTTACATTCGTAGCTTTTTCAACTTTACAAAAAAAATATTTATAAATATGTTGATTTTAAAATTAATTTATATAGTGTAATGGTGAAATTTGCACACACATGCAAATTCTTATTTAGTTTTGGTTTTTTTTGACACAGCGACTTAGTATAATTATATAGTTGTAAGAAACACACTCTAATATGAAGTTTGGCTCCTTCCAAAATTCCTATCCATTTCCAATTACTCTTTTAAGTTGAAATTATAAGAGTTCTATTTATGATGCCCTTTCCAACTAAAAAAGACAAAAATACCTATAAAAAAGCATTAACCACTATTAAACATAACATGTGTATAACATTTATATTTTTTAATGATATCGAAGAACCATGTGACTATAATTCCCTATATTCAATACTTTTTGAGATCTTAAAGTCATGGAAATCTTGCCATCCTTTAGGTTCCACCTCGTCCTCCCCAGTTGAATATGCAACAAAAGGAGAAATGAGTTCATTAATAGAATCTAGAATGGATTCGAAAATATAATTACCTAATCTCCATTCTTCAATGAGGGTCAAAACATCTTTTCATGCTACATTCTAAATTATATATGGAGTAGGAACATTACTTTGTTTCCATTCATTAGCAATTGATTTCTCCTTTTGAAGTTGATAAAAAGACTAAATGTCTTCCTTATCAATAGAATCCTAACTAGAAAACCCTCCACCTTTTACTGATTGTTGTTGCATACCCATCCCTTTGAAACCTTAGGGGAGTTATGATATACTACATCTAAAAAATATGGGAGAATAGAAGACACTTGAGAAATAAAACCTGCAGACTACATTGGAATATCTAAGCATTGAGAAACTTGAGACTAGTCTACCACCTTTGTATTGCCAATGTGTAGATTACTAATCACCCAGGTCACAAAACTTTTGATTGCCATATGGGTAGAAGAAGCTATGTGCCACCATGTCACAAAATTGAATTTCAAAAATTTCCCTTTTATACAAGTTGAAGAAAGGTGAGCTGCCTAGAAGCATATATCCTACATCGAAAGGGAATATTCCTATTTAATCTAATATTTGTTTGGATAAATCCACTCTTCTAATTGCAACCATATCTCAACCAAAAATCCCTTAGAAATATCTAGTTCCACTTGGATTCTACTAGAATTAGAATGTGCAAGCCTATTAGTTTTAGGATCTAAAGATAATGATTATTTAATTTAACAAAATGATCTTCTTCTATTCCAAATAATAATATAAAATATCCTTGTGTACAAGGAAAGATTCCTACAATATTTTGCATGTCAATACTAAAAAAGTTATAAATCCAATTATTCAAATGGACTAAACTAGGAAAAGAGGATCGAACAATTTATCTCCCTCAAAATAACCTCCTTTCCCAAGGAGAAGATAAAAGGTGGTACTATACATGGAACATGTTTACTCCCCACCAAAGCACCACTACATTCCTACATATCCAACTAAATATTGGACTTATATTAATTTAAAACTAAACCACATGTTGAATTCTTAAAGGACACCAAAATCTCCTTAGATGGTATTTCAAGAGCTACACACCCTTTCATATCAGCCAAATTTGGACCCATCATCTTTCCCCATTTGTACAAGTATTATTGTTTATTAAAAGTGCATTATGCTCCACATACCATGACCCTAATACTTGAGTTCCTACTAAAGAATATTCTTTGTATGATTTAGTTTTTGGCATTATTAATCAATAATCTTGGTTAAAAAATCACTATCCTCACCATGATTTACTAATGATTATTTATCTCATCCATCTCCATTTATTCACACCTTCACACATTTCTAAATATTTGACCTTATTATACATTTACTACTAGTATCCAATTTATTACATCTATCTTCAAACCATTATACCTATATACATTCATTTCCTTGAGATATGTGCCTTCTTGTTCCATGTCAATCCCATATTGCATAGGATTGCTCTTACATTGTGTAGGATTAATTCCAAATTCCAAATTTTAATTTCAAATTCCTAACTCTTGCCCTTTTTGTTAGCTATTAGGAGCTGACTTGGTGCACATTTGTGTGACTATTAGTTATATCTTAGTGTGTTTAAAATTTTAATTTTCACCTTTTAGTGTGATAGAAAATGAAACAAATGTGTAGTATGAATGCTCTTTGAATTAGAAGAGAAAATTCCTTGAAAAAAACTAACATAATCTATAAATAATATGTACTTGCTATTTACAATACATATTGTATTTTTTAGGGTGGTATATGGTCACGTTGAATAAAGAAAAAGGTTCTTTTATGGATTCTCCCAAAGAAAAAGTTCAATAGACTCTTCAACTCAAGGCAAAATATTTTTATTTTATTAATTAAAAGAAAACCCTACAATACTACAGGCTTATGCTACTCAAACAAAAGAAAACCCTACATTTACTACACACTTATGCTACTCAAACAAAATTAAATATTGAGGAATGCAAGTACACATAAGGATTGAATATAATTAAACTCAAGGACATAAATACTTTGATAGATTAAATTAAGAAATTAGTACAAAGCTACAATCTTCAACTCCAAGTGAAATACAAAGCTTGCAAACTTGTCAAAAACAATTTAACATATCTCAACACACATGATAAAAAATACACACATCTAAATAATAATTTAGAAGTCTCTTTGCAACAATTTGTGATTCTTACCCCTCTTTTGGTGAGAAACTGTTAGGCTCATTTTTATCTAATTTGAGTGAAAGGTTTGTTGCAGTCCAGCTGTTGCAGGTGATTTGTGGCCTAGGTGTTTTAGGCAGTATTGTGGGTTGTTTCTTGGCTCAAAGCCTTTGTTGTTTCTTTGTCCTTGAATTAGGACTGGTTTTTGTCCTAAGTGTTTTGTTGCTCTTGGTTGTGGTGCCAGGTTTGGGTTGTTAGTCTGTCTTTGACTCAGGACTGCTGTTGGTTCTTAGTGTTCTGTTACTCCTGGTTTTTGATGACCAGGTTTTGTTTGTGTTTTTGTTGTGCTACTGCGGTATCTCTACTGGTACTATTTCTCTGTTTCGTTGGAAAATTTTGTGACTTTGTTGTTTGGAAGTGTCCTTCTCTTAGCTTTGAAAAAGGTTCTTGGTCCTTTCAAGACCTTGCTTACCTTATCAAAAACAATTTAAAAGTAAGATATAAATTACTAAATTTTATTAAATGAATAATTAATTTTGGATCAACAATATTGAATCCCAAAAAGTGTCAAAAACACTTATCTATAAAGTTTAACAAGAATTTGAATAAGAATTAAATTAAAATTACAACTATAAATTTTAATCTAAGAATAGCTTGATGGCATGCAATGTAAAAATTATTGCAAAATAATCTATTATCCTTTATTTTGATCATGGTTAATTAACTGACAAAACATTAAAATTTGACCTTCTTATTAGGAAAGTGTGATCTATTTAATTGTAATCCTAATGTCGTATCTCTAACAATATTGGAATAGATACTTGGATGTCCATGTTGTTGAGAGATATTATTATTATTTTATTAATTCTCCTTGTTGACTTGGAATATTAGTTTTAGTGGCATTTATGAAGGAGGTGGAGCAAAGTTGCAAATTGATTTAGATTAACTTACTACACTTTCTCAATTCTAGGAGATAAAAAATGGAGTGGAGGATATTTATTATAATGGATGGGCCCCACATGAGTTGTGATCTCTATACTAGAGTGCCATACTTAGCTATGTGATTTTTCAATGTTATTGGTCAAAGATGCCTTTGGATTTAGGATTTCTATTTATTGATACATTGATTAGGCTCATGTGTAACATTCATTATGATTTAATATTCTTAGAATATGATCTTCAAGTGGGGCATGATTTTTTTTATGATATCATGGTTTTGGTAATCCATTATTTTAGGAAACTATTTTTGCTTTTTCCTCTTTCATTTCTCTATATATTGGATGCATGAGATAGGAATTTCATTAGGTTATTATAAATGCACAACTTCTTCTAGAGTTCAATTAGATTGAAGATAGAAGTGTGTTGAACTTACATGAAATATTATTTCATAATATTAATAGCTACATGAGCCTCTCTTTGATGGTGGATTTTTCCTCACAATGATTCAAGCCCACATATATTCAATGTCAAATGTTGATTTATTATGGTTTACTAATATTTATGAGCTTTCCATTTAATTTACATATTGGTTGATACATAAACACTAAAATTTGTACATTTTGCTCCAATAGTTTACTCTATTTTTAAAAATTTGGTATCAAAGGCTCGGTTTTGATAAGAGGGGATACCTTGTTTCAATAGCTACATAATTTCTCTTAAAAAAATTCTTATGGATTTATCCAAAATTATAATTTTTTTTTAATTTTAAAATAAACTTATATAAATATAAAGGTAAAATTTGCACAACCATGCAAATTATCATTCAGTATTAGATTTATTTTGACATAATGACTTAATATAATTATATGATTGCAAGTGACACACTCTTATACTAAGTTTGGATCCTTCCCAATTCCTATCCATTTTTATTTATTATTTTAAGTTGGAATTATAAAGGTTCATTCATGGTTCCCTTACCAACTAAAAAAGATAGAAATGCCTTTAGAAAATCATGAATTATCACTATTAAACATAACATACATATAATATTCATCATTTTTTAATGATATTTAAGAACCATATGATCATAATTCCTTATGTTCAACACTTTTTGAGATATTTTAGTTATGGACTTCCTACATTTCTTTAGATTCCACCTCCTAATCCCTAGTTGAGGATGCAATAGGAGAAAGGGACTCATTAATAGAATCTAGAATGGATTTAGCAATATAATCACCTTCTTCCCATTAATTAGTGGGGTTTAGAACATCTTTGTTGCATGTGTTGTCATTGATATCAATAATGGTGCATTGTGGAAGGTTGCATGTGATGTTCAAAGGTGTCAAAAGAGTAAGAGTCTAGAGGTGCAATCTAAGGAGTGGTGATTAGAAGATTGTGAGAAGAAGGATGTGGTGATGAATTTCATGAGCATGTTGTACATAGTTGTACCATATCTTCTGTTGTTCATGAATAGGTGAAAGTTGACAGGTTGAAGTGTATGTTGATATGTAGAAGTTATGGTTTCTTGCTTTTGATGAATTGTTGTCTATGATGGTGTGAATATTGTATTCTCTATCCCTTGATATAAATCATTGCATAAGAAATGAAAGAAAGTATGTAAGGTTCCAAGCAGTCAAAGGTACTAGAAGTTGTACTAAAGAAACTCGACAGAATGCTCCACATTCCTCTGCATTTAAAGATATGGAATTGTGGTTTGGAAGTTAGACAAAGACAAGTGTGAAGTATGTATATTTTTTATTTCAAAGCATAGAAGTTAACATAGAAGTTTCTAGGACTAGCAGAGTGAAGAACAATAGTATAGTGTGGTTGCAGTCAGGAAGGGTCAGAGTGTAGACACCTAAAATAATATTTAATTAAATAAATACTTGTTATTTAATTAATTAATTTCCTCATTACCTTTATCCATCACCTTTAATTAAATAAATCTACATTTATTTAATTAAAGCTCACCTTTATTGATATTCCTCCAAACTCCCATAAACCTCCTCAAGTTAATTAATCCTTGATTAATTAAATTTATTTATCTTCTAATCCTCATTATCCCATCCTCCAACATTTAACTCCACTCAACCTATGGTTTATTAACTCTACCCACCTCATTAAATTAATTAATCCTTGATTAATTAATCTAACTCTCATGTCTAATCATCATTACCATTATCCTCCTAATTTTAAATTCACTCACCTCCCCCCAAACTTTTCATCAAGTGATAAGTGTCTTAGCCTACTCACTCCCTTCCTCTCACACATGTGTGAGATCTCACCTACCCCCACTATCTCTTACACCTTCTTACATAAGCCACCTTATGAGATATCCTATCTCTTACACAAATTTAATACCTCTCTTCCCAAGGTGTGCTCACACATGTGTGAGCACATCTCATCCTTTCCCCCTCTCCCCCTTATGACACATGTCATTATGTTAATGCTTCACTTCAATCTTGATCCAAACCCTACTTCTTAATCAATCCTAGCCATTCATCAAACAAGCAATCTCGGTCCTTGATTCCTCTTATGGATTTTCTATAAATGAGAGGCCTCCCATCCCATTTCATCACTTCTCTTATTCTAATATTATGTTGCTAAAATATTGAGCAACCACATACACTATCAACACTTCAACAATCTACAAGACATGGGTGCATCTTGTGCTCTCAATCCATGAGGAGGGAGACTATGAGGGTATAATCTTATTTGTGTATTTCCTTTATATATTTCTTCTATTTTCCCTCATAAATCTATTATATCCTCTTCACATAGGAATGCTTCGTATTTCTCCATATTTGAAGATGTAATCTTGTGGCTTGGAGGATAAGTTCAAATTATCTATAAGTTTTCTCATTCCAAGTTTCAAGTGTTGAGGTGTACCGTAAGTCTGGTTTTTAATGGTCCATCTCAAGACTATGTATTCAAAGTTTGTAGAGATGTTGGGTTTAATGTCTATTTGTTTGCACCAACATGAAGTAGCATGAAGTTGTGAAAGGAGTGTATAAGAATATTTTTTTATGTCATATAATTCTTGTAAAGTGATCCACATGATGTTATTTGGTCTCTCCAATACCACTTTTGGTCTAGAGCTAATGCATGGAAGGTTAAGTGTTTGTTGGGCCAACTTGGTATGTTGAGATGATTGTGCCAGGTGTTTGGAAGTGTGCGCTGGTATGGAGATGCATGCTAAGATAAAATAGGTCCTGATTATCTCTTGGTTTGAATCGTATTTGATTTCTCTTACTACATATATCTTGGAGTCAACTTGTTGTGGCCATTGCATGTTTCATGTCATACATTTCATCTTGGTCGAATAAGGAGAATTTTTTTATGCTTGTTGTAACGCAAAAAATGTATCTCTTGCTTGATGATAAATTGGACTTAATGGGGCCTTGATTTAGTGTTGTGAGGTGTTTTACACATCTACATTAGGTCTTGGGCCCTTGCAAATTGAATAAAATGCATCTAATGATGTCTTGTAAAGGTGTTGTAAAGTGTTGTAAAAGACTTTCACATTTTTCTAGACTAATGGACCTATTTTCCCCTTAATTCAATATTGCAAAATGTACCTAATGGCATTCTCACATTAATCTAGAAGGCTTGTAAATTAAACCTAATTCTAATCTAGTGTCGTAATGTGTTTTACACATTCACATTGGATGTTGTGCCTTTCTAGGCTATGTGGACCTCATTTTAATGTTGTAAAGTGTATTTAATCACACTTTCACATTGGACTTTGTGTCCCTATCCCTAATCACCCTTTATATCATCATTAATAGGCCCCTATGGCCTCATATTGTGCATCTCGAGGCTTAATTTGATCAAAGACCCAACTAGAACAAAATAAGAGCTCAAATTCTTCACTCCCCGACAATCCAACTGGAAAAAGAGCCCCTGTGGGATGAATTCACCCAGCTTGGTGACTTAGTCCCATTTGGGCTATTTTTGAGGTTTGAGTGGGAAAAATTGGATTTTAAGTTTATTTTTCCTTCATGTCGGCCTTGGGGATCAAATTAACAGGCATTTTAGGAGGATTTCCTATATAAAAAAGATTTTAAACCATAATTCATAACTCACTCATCATCCATCCATCATTCACCATCCATCTCAAGTCAATCAAGCTAGGGTTTTAGCATTCTAATTCATCAAGATATCTTTCTAAGGCATTCAAGGAAAAATTCTTCATCCATTGTTGTAGAAATTCAAGATCAATCATCATGGAAAGTTTCTAATTCCATCATTTCATGTTCATGCTTCATCTTATTTCTTCATTTGGTTTAATTACCTAAACGGGGTTTGACCAAGGCAAACCCCCATTCCCTAACATTCAACATTTCTTTATCTTTCCTTGTGTGTTTGCAGATTTAGGTACTTTGAAGGCTTGGAAATAATTGAAGAATAGGTTGCAAATTTTTTGAAGACATCCCCTTGTTGGCTAGCTCAAAATATCCACAAAAAGTCACTTACAGTGCCAAAAATCAGAGTTAAAGAACCAGACACCTAAAGGAATATAAAGTGCAGATTGAGAGCTTTTGTTTCCACTTTCGAATTTTCAAAAAATCCAAAGTGGATGAAGTCACCATAAATGGAAACTTATTCCCATTATACCTATTTTTCATAAGTTTCTATACATCTGGATACCCATTTGGCTGAAACGGGCTCTAGTGCAATTTTCCAAATCTGGGACTAGGTTGTCCAGAATGGCGTAAGTGTCCTAGTAGGTCAAAATTTTAGGATCAACAACATTTATAATCTCCATTCCAGTCCGCAACACATTTCCAGGTGCATCTCTTCAGTTCTATAGTTTTTTGTTTTGATTCATGGTCGTTTATAGGTCATTTAGTATATGTTTGCATATCACAATGTGTTTTCAAACACTCTGCATTTCCTTAGTTTTGCATTGATAATTCATCTCTTTTATCAGCTCATTGCATTTAGGTAATTCCATTTAGAAATATTTCAATCATATTAGCATTAGTCTTGAGTGAACCTCCATAGATTTTTGGGATACCTTTCTCCTTTTAGGTGCGAAACCCTAGAAGTGTAAGAGAATGCCTATCCCCAAAAATTTGAGGTTCACTTGCAAACGATATAAATGAAATATCAAGTTTGTTGCAAACTGTAATGAGTGTGTATGAGTATGCGAGGAGGTATTTGGGAGTATATGTGTGTGTGGAAGTGAATTGAAGATAATAGAGGTTGTTGAGCAAAGGTGTTGAAGATATATATTAGTGTGAAGGTTGTTGTTGCTGTGGTGGTGTTTAGTCAGCAAATTGTGCCAACTATGTTGTACAAAGGTTGTAGCCTCCTTTTGTAAGTGTTGTAATTTGTAGGGAGTTGTAGCTTCCTTTTATTGAAGCCATAAAATTATATTTGAGGGAGTTATAGCTTCCTTTGGGTTGTAGCCCATAAAAATTGTTGTAAGTCTTGTTTTTATTCGTGAGGATGGATTTGGATAGTAGTTCCAAGTAGCTTGCTCATTGTGGTTCTTCCCTTCTAGTTTTTTCCATGTAAATTTGGTGTTATGGTTGTGTGTTTGTGATTTTGAGTTGCATAGTTTGATACTTTATTTGATTAAGGTAGTAAGAAGATTTGGTTGATAAAGTTGGATTAGATTAATTATGGTACATATACTGATTCACTCTCCCTCTTAGTATATCAATGTGTTCTAACAATATTTCCATACTACATTGTAAATTCTATATGGATTAGGAACCTTACTTTGCTTTCATTCATTAACAACTAATTTCTCCTTTTGAAGTTGACAAAAAGACTACATTTTTTTATCGATAGAATCTTGACCAAAAAACCTCCATATTTTACCAATTATTGCTGCATACCTACCACTTCGAAACCTTAGGGGAAATAGGATAGACTACATCTCAAAAAGATGGGGTCCGAGTATAAGACACTTGAGAAACAAAACTTCACAACTATATTGAAACCTCTTAGTGAGCAACTTGAGATTGGTCTACCACCTTTGTATTACAAATCATTGCATCTATATTATAAAGCATCTAGGACACAAATATTTTGATTTAAATATGGGCATAAGAAGCTCCATGCCACCATGTCACAAACTTAGATTTCAAATTTTTCTATTTTATACAAGTCAAATAAAAGTGACCCACTTGGAAGCATTTCATACATCAAAAGGGAATATTCTCACAATCTATTTTTTTTTTTCCAAATCCACTCTCCCACTTGAAACCATATATTAATCAAAAATACCTTAGCAATATCTAACTCCACTTGGATTCTTGTAGAACTAGAATATGCAAGCACATTACTTTTAGGATCTAAAGACAATAATTTAATTTATTTAACACGTGAACCTTCTTCCATTCCAAATAATAAAATAAAAATACTTGAGTGCACAAGAATATT